>JAQIXG010000282.1:0-36648 GCA_034700105.1 Oconnorella tubifera
AACAGAGAATATGACAAGTTAAATATAGCCTTGTCTGAAATTTTATATGGGGATGTCCAAAGCACTTGAACCCCCCCCCCCCCATTGTCCCCATATGTCCCCTTTATAGAAACCCCCTCCCCCCCCTCTTAGGGGACGTCCTTAATGGATGCTCCCCTAGGACAGTCAATAAGGTGTTAGAATTTCTATTTGTAATTTTTCCTTATAAAACCTCATGAGTTATGCAAATCCAAATGAGAATTATGTTATTCATCAAAATAATACTTTCAATAAAAACAATCATTCACTGCTTGAAAAAGAAGCTCAGAATTTTAATACAAAATGACAAGATCACAGACTAATAAATTCAATTGAGACAGCCAATAGCAAGGGATCATTTTATATCAAGCCTCGCCCCTTTAGCCCAGCAGCCTATGTCAATCTAGATTAGCATTATTTAATAAATAATTACAAGCATCAAGTACCGGTACTGGTTGTATTAGGGTTAGAACTAGGTTTTGATAAAGAATTTTAGTTGTAATTAGTTTAAGAGATCAAATTAGTATATTGAAGAATTTTTTTAGCCAACGAATCAATTTTTAAACGATACCTTAATTTGTAATTTAATCGATTTTTAAACTATATGTTACAATAATGAAATCAAAATAAATCTGACTTTAAACTCAGAACATAAAGCATTTAATACTGAATTTAAGCAGAAGATCATTGAACTCTGTACTAAATCTCTCCAAAAAATAACCAAATCAAGTTATTAACTCAAGTCTATAATGACAATAACAAAGCAGTTAAACAAAAAATATAAATCTATAAAACGGTATGCTCATTTCTTCTCACCCAATTTAGCGCTGAATATAAACAAAAGCTTCCGAAATATAAACGCCATAATGAAATAAAATATGAAATAAAATAATAGCTAAGTAATCAAAAGTAAAATGAAACCATTACAAAAATTTCATGATGTCTCGACACAAAATACGAAAAATCTCTCAAAATAACAAATTATAGTACCTCAGATCTCAGTGAAGAAAGTTTCTCTCTCAATTCCGAGTCGTTTAAATAATATCGGCACAACGTGGATACAAATCGCCGACAACAAACTATAAACTAGAAACTTAATCGGCAGTTCCACAAGCGGCCTTCTATCCGGCTCCTTGCTATCGCTAGATCTGGTACCCGCGACGCTTAAAACAACGCGCGTTATGATTAATTTAAGAGCAGCGCGTAAGCAGACAACAAAAAGAACACCGAGCGACATGCGAACGATAACAAGCCCCGCCCATGTCCATGTAGGGTAGATAATGTCATAAGGGGGTGGAGTCAAAGCTTTTGTCATTACTCCATACCTAGAGTTAGACTGAATTCTTTTAAAATAATAAAACTTCAATTTCAATTTTATTCTAAAGTGTTAAAGTATATAAATCAAATGAAAATACAACAAAATTATAACATTAAAAACTAAAGAATGCGATTGGTTCAAAGAATCATGTGACTTACTGATAGCTGATCCAGTGACCAATAGAAATGCCAGATCCGACGGCTAGTATAAGAGTCGTGTCGCCTCGTGCCGTGCTCCAGCGATCCGGTGTCGGGTAAATGACACAGAGCACGACAGGAAAGAGAACGCAAGCTAGCGGTGAGTATGAACTGTGTAGAATGAAGTCATCGATAGAGTCAAGGAATGGAAGAGAGAGAAACATTAGGAGGAAGACAAAAGCTAGTCCTGCTAGAACATCCTATATAAAAAAAACGAGAAAAATAAATGATAATTTTAATATAAAAAGGCGGATCCTGCTCGCACATAATACATATAAAAAACACAGGAATAGAAAAACAGGATATTAGTAGAATGATATTGACTAGTCCTGTTAGAATATCGTATATTTAAGAAAGAGAGACAGGAATGTTATTAGACAGAAAAGGCTAATCCTATTGTATAATATCATAATAAAAACCAATCAAGTATAAAGTACTCACAAGTATACTGTGCATACCGAGATACAATCGACTGAAGCAAACTAAAGTGCACCAGACTATAGCTCCAACAAGCATATACTCGGACTGGTACTGTGAAACAGTTAAAAGCATCCACTAGATTATGGCGATATACAATAACACCAGAGAAAAAATTATAATATGTTGTCAATTTTCCTTTAAATTTAGTGTGAAATGGAAATTTCATTATTTGCATTTAACATAGCAGTATCACTTAGCATTTAATCAAAATATTACATTTAGTTAACCAGCAGAAAAACATCAATCAACTGCAGTCACTTAACATGTTCCTCAATTACAAAATCTTCATTTAAACATTGCAATCCAGCAACCAAAACGCCAGCAACCCTAATTAAAATTTAACAAAACATTTTCCAATCTTCAAGATCACAAAAACATCAGCAAAAATTTCATAAAATGTGATGATGGACTTACATTATAGCGCTGCGCAGTAAGAAAGTAGATGGAGAATGGAATACCCGCCCCCACCATGGCGTGAGTGGAAGGCATTCCATATTCCAACTCATAAAGACGTTCTACTCGGATGACAGGGGGCGCAGCGGGGCGGGGAAGTTTTAGAACATCTTTCAACGCTTGTCCCGCATACATGAATACACACCTGTGTATTACAGAGTCATCATATTGACTGCCTTTTTAATAAGCTTAAGCTATAATATGCTAATATGGTAAGCATATCATATATAGTTGTATACATTAGGTATCATATATTTAAAGTATAAACACTTTAAAGTGTAAAGTATTTTGATTAAATATAATTTTCATGACTTTATTACACTTGTAAAATGCTTACAGAAAAAATTCAACAAAAAAACTTCTATATTACACTGTAAACTCTAACAATTAATAAATGCGTCTTGAATAGGTCAGTTACATTTTAATCATTACCAAAAAAGACAAATTCTTCGTCCAACGTATCCGTCAATATTCCAGAACCAGAAAGGAAAGAATATCATATAGAATATCTCATTGCCCAGCGCAGCACCGAAATGAAACGCGTAGTACAGCGCACGATTATGCACCAAGTAATGCGTGCTACCGTCGTAATGAATTGTAGCGCGGTGTGACTGGGGCTGTAGTTTATCAGATACATTTGATGACTTAGCATGCAAGCCATTTGAGGATGATCGTCTGCGACTGTCACTGTCTTCAGCAGTCTGTACAATTTTAGATATTTTTGTAATATCATTGCAATGAAGGCTTATACTATATATCATTTTAATTCTTAGTTGTTTGAAAGAAAATAATGCCATATATTAAAGCATCACTTTTCTGTACAGAATTATTTTTTTATTAAAGATAATAAATTTAATTAAAAACCCTGATAACATCTTTTAGTTAGCAATCTAAAATTCAGATATGAGAAAAAATTAACCCCCTCTTAATGTAACTAATAAATAAAATTTAATATAACAATGCCACTAATATTTACTTTTGCACTAGAAGGAATTTCCTTGCAACGAGCATCATTAACATCAAGACTTTCAATGCCACAAATCTGCTGAAACTTAACCACCAGATCTGGATCCTGAAGGATGGATGAGATAGATCCACATGTATCCATTATTTATTTCTTCACAACTAATAACTTTGGGGGTTCATTTAAATAATGTCTATATGGATGAAAGCAAGTTTTCAGTTCTTAAAGAAATCTTTATGATGAATGTTAATACAATTTTAATGCCTATAACATAGAAATAGTAAGCTCATCATTTTCAAAAATATGAAATCTAATAAAATGTACAAGAAAAGCATTCAAATTAAATGACTTGACGGAAAATCATAAATTTTACATTAGATTACAGATCAGGTATGATTGCCACCTAATATACAAGTAACTCTAGCTTCTAAATCTGACATCTTATTTTAAGATAAATTCATATTTTAGGGTTAAACTTAGTATTTAGATTACATAAGGAAAATGTTTAGGGCTTGAGGTTCCCTATCGAAATAAATCCGTCAAATATCATTAACGAACGTTTATATCTTAAAGTTGATAGCAAATAGCATTTAAGATACCTAAAGTTACGTCCATAACATTATAAGCTACTAGTTATTTAATTTTAATAATAAGATATAAAATATATAAATAAATAAATAATATTTATAAGTTTGATTGAGATTTACTTTTTGATTTTTAGAACTTGCATAAGAAATAATAATAAAACGAACAATTTTAAGAAATAAATTTGAGAGAGATTCACCGTAAGCTGACTTAACTTAAATCTAGATTTAGTTTAAAAATTAAAGAAATAACATAAAATCACGTTAAATTGGTAGATTTAGTCAATTAATTAATTAACTAATTGTTTAATTAATTAATTGTCTATTAATTTTAGATGATTTGTTTTAAATAAAACACAATACACAAGTTTCATCAGTCATATTTTATTCAAACAGTACACACCCACATTGACTTTTAAAAGTTATAAGTTTTATAACTTCAAAAAAATGATAAGATTTCTTCCAGGATTAGAGCCTATATTAGAGCTTTTGGGGAGGGGGGATATTGTAAAAGTTATAACTTTTACAATATCCACCCCAAGAGCTACGCCAAGATCCCTCTGGGCTCTAATCCTGGAAACAATCTTATATATTTTTTGAATCCCCCTGCGCCCAAAAGCTCACTGAAACACAAGTAAATCTCCTATCCTATTCAAGTAAAAAGTAATAAATTTAATATTTTGAATATCATTAATTAGTTGTTATTTATTGATGTTTGTCTACAGTATTCTTATGCTATATTGTATCGCTATAGAGGTCATTGACTCGCTGTAGAGGTAATTAAACCGCTTTTTAAAGGTCATTGACCCGCTATAGAGGTCATTAACTCGCTTTTTAGAGGTCATTGACCCGTTATAGAGGTCATAGACCGTTTTAGAGGTTATTGACCCGCTTTTTAGAGGTCAATTGACCCGATACAGAGGTTATCATAGAGCCAACTTTAATCCAAGTAAAGCACGTAGATTGCCATATAATCCTACGTATACCTACGTTCAAGTCCTACGTTTCCTACGTTTACCTACGTCCTGATTACGTTTACCGTTTTGTTACTGTTCGTATAAGAACAATTCAAGCGGCTCACTAAAGGGTGCTGCAAGTTAACGTTATAGTGCTCTCTATAGACCTATTATAATAGTTTAGCATTGAAGTTAATTGCCACATTCCATTTCAGCAAATCAAGCCTCACTTTCTCGAGGTACTAAACCTGATGTATTCTGGTCATAATATGAACGAATCTATTAATATTTCATAGGAAAATCTGTTAGTCAAATAATCTATAGCACTTAATGCTGTTGATATTTAAAGATGAGGGTTACTTGCACATAAATGTTGAGTGAAAGCATCATTATGTGGCTTTAAAAAAGTTTTGGAGTCACAGTGCACGTCAGATCTCAACAGAGCAGCTGCGAAAAAAATATCTCGTAAAATATTATGTCTTTGTCATAATGCTTCCATATAAAATGTGCTGTCTAATAATTCAGTAAAGTCTTCATCATCGCATTCTCTGGAATAATTATGAAGCTTTTAGTCATCAAGATCACTATCTTGATGACTAAAAGCTGTTGTTGTTGTTGAAAATGTTGAGTTTGTACTTTTATCGCTGTAAATATGTTTATGAAAGTAAAATTTTCGGCATAAAATAACTCGCTTCAGAATGTCATATATCATATTAAAACTGTAACACGTCTTCTTTTGTAAGTTTTGCTGAAATTAATTAACTTCCATTTAATTTAAGTTTCAGAATTGATATATTAAGATCATAATATATGACAGTTATGACTGTAGTTATTCATGAGATGAAGTTATTGATTTAATTTCAAAACTCTTTATTCAAGCTTAAAGCATTTTATAAAATTTTAAATTGAAACATCACATTTATTTTATGATTTCAAGGCTCATTGAATTGTAACCGAAACAATCCGCTTCACAACATATTATATTAATCTGTAAAAAAGTACATACATTTTCATTTTACTACTATTTTATGATAATTGTTCTAATTAAAACGTCTAAACTTCTCCGCAACATCTTGAAAGAATAAACGAATAATAGTACTTTATATTTAGATATATTGTCTATACAATACATTGAATATATTATATTGCCTAAGAAATGGATATTAGTCAAGTTATTCTTCAGAGATACAGAGAACGAAATGCATTCAATGCTCTCACAAGGCATCAGTCCTAATTAGCTGATGATCATTCAGAAATGCAGCGTCAGAACGATCATAATGAGTCGCTTGGTCAAGTCGGTGAAAATGGACAGAATAGAGGAAATTTGTTTATCATATTAAGTCTTTCGATTGCTTCAGGAAGAAAGATGAGATTTCCATTATAATGTAGACCTATATATTATTTAGTCGGAGACGACTTTTCATACAATTCGTATTTTTCTTTGAGCGTATACCGAATAAAGGAGAACAAATTTGCAAGCAGAAAAGCTTCTTTGTTCTTCCTGTTTGCTTTAACTGATGACTTTACCGTATATATTGAAAAATATATGTTTATATATGTTGATGTTTAAATTTTTAAATAAAACTAAAGAAAATCAATTAATTTGAATATTAATAGGCAGGCAAGTTTGCATTAGGAATGTTTTCGTTTGTTATTGAAGAAAATAATCGACAATGTCTTGGCTTTTTAAGATTATTCCCTTATCATAGTACTAGAAAGCCTAGTTAAAAATTTATATCTTTATACAGAGCACACAAATAAAATACAACCCTCTCACGAAAACAATATTTAATTATAAGTCAAAAGGAAATATTTAAGATAAATCTTGTGGCAGTTTTAAAGTCCAGTATACTCTTGTTCAAACCAAAAAATATTCAGAAAAAATATTTGTTGGTTGGCTAAGTTATATCATTTGCTAATCGGTTCTTCTTGCCAAATTCTGTGTGTTATGTATATTTTATGAGTTGTAAAATTCCACTAACCCACTACTTACTTACTGTTTTACATATTTTGCAATTGTTTCTGAGAAAAACTAATGTAATCCGCTCTGTATATATGTCACCACGTCTAACTTTCTTCTCACGCATCAGCTGTCTTATAATATGATGAAATGACGACCAGTCTCATCTCGCCTAACAGACCTTCTCATTCATTCACATCGCATAAACCATACAGAAAGATAAATGTATGGCTGTCAATAACTGTCGGAAATGTCTTTGCAATTTCTTTTTCTCCAATGTAAATTTCACTACAATGCAATTCGCTAATAGTGCGCATGAATGCTTAAGCATATAAAAAATGCATTGTGCGGTTGTGATTTTGAAATTAGATTTCGTTAATGTGATCAATATTATTGATCGAATATTTCGCGTCAGATTTCTACTATTTTTTTTTTGAAAACGTGCGAATATAGTTTCTACTATTACGTAAAAATATATCAAAAAGCTCTAATACATTTATTGATTTATTGATAATGACAATGGTAATAGCAATCGACAATGCATCTTGCTCAAGCCAAAGTCTTAGCCGTAAGATTTGTAGAAGATTTAATCATATCAATAGACTTAATTAAAGATAGTAAACAGCAAATGAGCTGCTTTACTACGGATCGAAATAGTAAACAAATTGTTTACAAATATGAAGATTATTAAGTACTTTACCGTTTCATAGAACTATCGTCTATTTCTGTACGCATTACCATGCATAACACTAACTCGTGAAATCTCGAATTGATCTGATGCAAGGTAATCCCGAGGTCACTTTATTGTACCAACCCACTTGACCCTGTAACGCAATGTCTGAGGCTCAAATTATCTTTATGTTTGTTGACGCAACGCCGCACTATTTTCAGCAAACGATACTTCACAGATAATTACTTGTCTTATTTCGTCAATATCTTTAAGTATGAATTTAATTTAGAAAAGATGAAACTTCAGAGGCAATATTTCTTAAATTTTCACTTTAAGTAATGTAAGTTCTTTATAATTATGTGATGATTTATTCAGGCCTACTATTAAGCTTCGATATATCCAGTATTTATTTGTCTTCCTGTACGCTAAGAAGATGATGTCACAATAAATTCAGATCGAGTTATTTCGAGACTTAATTCTTCTGTTTCATGTTCGCATAAATATTTCTCTCATCTTCGTGTTTGTCATAAATAGCGGATTTGAGTTTTTTTCTCAAAAAGAAGCTTATATGAATAAGATTTCTAATAATGCTAGGCCCATAGCATTTCCTTAAAGATTTTGTGCTTAAGACTTAATGAGGGTAATAATACTGATATAATAACCGTATTTATAAATAGAAAAGATGATATCATTCGGGATTATTTACTCTCAGAGTTACACTTATATTTTAGAACTTGATTTACGTTAGAAATGCTTCTATTTAATAATCTTGATGTTTAATGAAAGAAGAAATAACATGATTTCATATATATAAATATATATTTTACCATTGCTTATACTTGATCGGTTATAAAGTATGAAATCTAATTATTTTGCTAGAAAGAAACTCTAAATATATATAGAGATTCTACATGACTCATTACACTACTTTTATTATTGAGATAATACTCTCTAATAATTCTGATGAATAACCTTCTATTTTGAGCTATTTTAATCACAGAAAACAAACTTTGCATTGCTCGTTGTTTTATAATCAGCTAATAAGTTGACACTCCTTGGTAGAAAGTTATCATTAAAGTTGTTGATTACATAAAAAAGCTTTTCAATGTCGATTCTCTCACAATCGCCCTTCCTTTGAAATTTCTATAAAAACTTTTCTCGCGTCAATCGTAAACTTTTATTGTTCACTCTCATGATGGCCGGAAACATTTCTTGAGATTGTCTTCACTGTAGATATTTCAATGGCTCATCTTGCTTCTCTTCATATCTTTATTCCATATGTTTTTTCTATAGTTGGTTGCCCGCTTAAGTATAGAATCTAACGCCAACTACATTGCCCAATCGAGTGTGCTTTCCTAAGTATCCAATTCGACAATAAATTTGATTAATCTCCATTTCCGTGAAAGAGCAAGACGTTTTTACTAGCCGCGTAAATTTTCCTCTAATTTATCCAATGATCATAAAATTGCGATTGCGTGCAACGACAGTTCGTCTTTCGGATTAATTTTTTAAAGTAAATAAAAGTTAGTTTAAAAGATTGTTCTCACGCATGAAAAGATTTACAGTTAGAGTAAAGAATAGAATTGATCGTAATTTTTTTTCGGAAATTAAAAAAGTAAAAAATAAATGCATTGAATAAATAGACTATATTGCATACATCGAAAAAAGAAGAATATTTTTATTACTTTATAACGTGTATTTTACCATGAAATAATGTTTAATCTCATGAAATTTGCTTAAAGTAGTTTTTAATACTGCATCACTGTAGAATTGTAATAACTTCTACTTCTGTTCTATAGGTAATTTTAGTGATAAATCTAAAAATAATTTATATTATATGGAAATGAGGTTCGCTATTTAGCACCAAAGCCTCTCACTACCTATTTGCTTTCTACTTTGTTTGCATTTTAACGTGCTCAGCTTGTCTATACAAACATACACAATCTGCTCACTGTACACTTTACATATAATTCAATCAAAAACATGGGATGACGGTATGACTGGTCTTCGCAAATGAAAAATTTATTTAAATTTAATTGAAATTATGCCTGTAATTCAAAGTAATTAGAACTTAAGACTTCTCTTTTGTTGTGTGGTATCCACTTTGTACAGTATTACATCATATCCATGGTATACAATCCGAATCGCTCTCAAGTCGCTGGATATTTTCTTATCATAATTATCTAATTCTAAATCCGTTAAATCGATCACAAAGCCATCGTTTAATCACCCACCACAACATTCCTACATTTGATTTTTCACCTTTTTCGTTATCGAATGTGTCGCCATGAAATCTAATTACGTACTTTACGGCTTGGAAAACATCCTCCATTATTATCAATACGTTAAAAAGAAGACAAAAAATGTGTCGACACGTTTTCTGTCCCTTGGTGCTAATAAAGGGAACAAGTGTAATCCATCAGATAAAGTTATATCTACATCGCCCTCACATTTACCGATATTCATCTGGGTTCGATCAAATACTAGACAGCTATTTCTGGGATACGCTTTTGTACTAAGAAAGACTAGTCTTAATATATAATTTAATAAACTGTTTTAGCCGTTCACATATTTATTTTTTATTTAATGAACAAATTGCAATACCGAATTAAGTCAACGCCATCGGAATTCATGATTATTTATTCACGCGTATTATTGTCAATTTTGTTATTTGAGATTGAAATTGTTGTGAAATAAATTTCCATATAGAATAAATAATACTTCTTGATTCAATGTCGAGAATTTGGAAGAGTTTCAGTTCGGGAGAGTAGTGTAAAATTAAATTTACTTAATCCTCAGCGTCGAGTGCATTTTTTTTCAATAAGATTTACGAAAGCTGTTTACTTGGTGAAATGTGTTTCAGATTTGTTGTGTCATTACAGGTAATGGTGTATAACAAAAACGGTACATCATGTCAATGCTAGCATTTGCATTTTACTCCTAAAGTAAAATGCGAATTTAAATAATAACTTTTGTTTACATAAGATTACAAATTTTAGATATCTGATTTAATGATAAAGACAGACATCTAAAGTTTAAGTTCTGAGATATACAATATTTTAGATAAGATTTTTTCTTTTTCTGGCAGACTGTTTATACTTTCTTTGTGTTTTAAATTGTGTAAAATATTACTCAGATAAATTATACTAAATTCATTTATTTATTAGATAAATGCGCATGATTGCAAGTTTTGTGATTGACACACAATATAGACAACAGATCAGTATTAATTATATTTTTGTTAGCAAAGATGAGAAATGTAATTTTTACTAGATATTATATGTGTGAAAGTAAGATGATTTAATTTATTTATATCGTTTCTTTTACAATACAAATAGAAATGATAGAGATTCTAATCCCGATGATACAAAATGTAAAATATAGGACTACGATATAAATCTTATTTCAGCCATGCTATCTTGACTCTGGCAAAGTAAACACTCTGAAGTTTAGAAAAAAGATCCAACAAACAGAGGAAAACAAATTTTAATCATGACGCGTTGTTTGAAGTGTGTGCACACTAAGCTAAGTTAGGATTGTTTTGGTCCACCTCTATACATTGCATCATGGAATAGTAAGTCTTCAAAAGTGGTTATTTTCAAATAATAAATTCATTTATTGATTTTCTGTATCATAGCATCTAGCGTATCAAAGAAAAAAATTGGTAAAAAAAAACAAAGTTCGGGTGATGTTTCAAATATCTGCATATAAAAGTTTGTTAGAATAATAATCAGAAATTATGGTCATATTATCAATTCTGAATAATTCTAAACTATTATAACTGCATCAAAATGATTAAAAAAATATAAATAGTAAATATTTTGTAATAGTATTTCACTATTTAGTTATGATATTTACACACGCATGTGTTCGAAATCTATCTTGAAAACAACATCCATCGCGATGATTGCGGCTGCAATTTAGCTGACCTAAGTTATTGACCGGCGATCCGTAATTGCCCTAACGGAAATCAACATTCATTTTGACTTGACGCCCCATCGTCCTGGCGTCGCGCTGCGGATGGATCTCGCTGTAACGAGATCTCGTTGAGACCGATTCAATAACAGATCGGTGTCTGAGCGTTGGAAATCAGAATTATCTCGGGTTGTTCTGCGGTTAACGACGTTTAAGGATTGACGTTTTCTCGATGCGTTGCAATTACGCGTTTTGCTGTGAGGGATTATTTTTCCTGTGTACTTCTGTGATATTTAGATACAGCAAAATACCTTCTGATTGTAAACAGAAATGATTAAAGTATGTCAGAGAATACAAAGTTTTATTTAAATATAGAAAATAAAAAAACAAGATTACTATTGATAAATAAAAAAGATACATTGAACAATTAGTTTAATGCATGTGTTGTTAAATGCATGCGTAGTAAAAACCTGTCAACATTACCGGACTTGCTTTATCATTGTATATTATCGATTCTGCGTGCAATCTTATTTGAGTCGTTATTTGACTGGATAATTTTTTGTTTAGATCAAAAGTGACATAATTATTTACTCTATCCTTAACTTTTAACTATCAGTCAAAAGGCCAGCTGGTAATCGTTCAGAGAGCACATTTGACGAGGGATTATATTAAAGAACATCATGTGACTGAAGCTCTTTTTCCTGACTAAATGGAGTTTTAACAGAAAAACTGAAAGTCTTCAAACTACCTACAATACTTGTAAGTTATTTAAATTGCAACACATAGATATATCATCGTCTTCGAATTTAAAGTAATTTTGTAAAATATACGACGAGCTAGTTAAAACTAATTGACGAGTTATTATGATGTAAAATGAAGCCGAGAATATTTAAAGCTCAATATAGCAAAATGTAACACAACATCGGAAAATACAGTAATTTATAAATGTAATGTCAGTTTAGAAAATTATTGCTTAGGCCTACTAGAGAAAGTAATTTAGAGATAATTCTTCATTTCGTACATCAGATAAACAAGTAAAACTACTAGTTTTAAATATATTACATTTAGATAGTGTTTTATAACGTACAACTGTAGAATAACAGTTAAATACAAATAGAATCCATTAGAATACGAATCAAAATAAGTTCATTCTTACAAAAATAAGTCAATTATAATGATTTTTAATTAAAGAAATTTGTACAGATACTAAATTGAAAGTGCATTAAAATGTTATCGCATTCAATAATGTCTGTGACATTTAAAAATGCAATAAAATACTACAATTGAAGCATTGAAAGGTACATTTAAAGCAATATCTTCTGCAGCTTCCAGTGTAGTTCTTTATAATATAGTATATTTTGAGCTTAATCAGGTTAAAAAGTAAGCGCTACATGGACATTTCACAATAATTACCGAGTCCTTTAGTGCAGTTTGCGTAGAGATATTTAAAATTGAATTATAAACATCGCGAAGAGCTAATCTGTTTTGTAAAGCTATAACTATTCAGCAATTCTCGGACTCTGTCAAAGAAACTTTGCATTATTAATCTTAAGTGCAAGTAAAATGTGTGCAGCTTTGAGTGAGTGAATCTAGATTCGAGTTCGACAAGTACACTGTAGTTGATCACCGGAGGTTATACGATGGGAAGAATCCCTGAGATTTATTTCTCTCTTTCTCCCTCAATTTCTCTCGTCTCGATCGCACATGACACCGAATATATCTAATATTGATTCAGTTCCGTATTTTCCCTCGCTGGTTAAATACAATCAGTAGTCGAAACTGCGCGTAATATAAACGCAATGAAATTTATTGTAGTCGTCGCATGCGAATAGCGGTGCAATTTCAAATATTCGTTTTATTGCCTTCATTGCTTTAATGCTTCTTCGCTCAATTATTTCGCATTTATTTATGAAACGTTCGAGCATTTAGTAGAAATCTTCTTCGAAGTCAGATGAATCGAGAATTATAATCACATTTATTATCGGATTACGCGGCAGATGTTGGAGAAAATATTATTGCTAGTACGCGCTGTATTATAGTTGAAATTAAATTTTATTAAGTCGAAGCGATATTCCTGGAAATAAAATGCGAACGATATATTATGTAATTTTACTATTTGATGTTAAGCCTTGGTTTTAGAGTGAAATATTTCTTTAATCTTAACATTGTTATATAATTCTATCTAATTTTATTATTCACACCTCACATACTTACTAGATATAAATAATAAATAAATAAATGCTATTAAATTTGAAGCAATTCAATTAAATTGAATGAAGCAAAATAAAACTTTAAAATTTTCTGTCTATGCAAAATAAAGTAATATTGAACTTAATGCGGTTTAAGAAGTCTGTAGTACAAAGTAAGATGCAATCTCAATTTTTTATTAGCTTTTAGTTCACATATAGCCGTATTGTCAGCGTATAAAATATATTTCACAGAAAATTAGTCGACATTTATTAAATATACCCAACAAATTTATTCCAATTTCTTTCTATATTATTAATGCTGTATTTTTCTGACTAAAAAAAATCATTGTATTGTCCGTTTTTTGATCGCGTTTCCCCTCCATGAAATCAAGGACGGATTGCGTCACTATTTGATTATTACATTATCTTTGATTGCTTGTTTATGAAAAGTTAAAACAATCGTCTGATGACGATAGACATGTCGTTTGCTTGATCTATCTTAAGAGGTGAGATGAGAAAGTCTCCAGTAGATGTTCAAAAGACCAACACGACTCCTTGCTTGTCTGCAGCAATCGATGTAATATTTTAATACTGTTACACAAGATAATTTCTGTAAGAAAATTGCCTAATTTATTTGTAAACTACTGTGTAAAGCAGGATTATATACTGTATTATAAATACATTATTCTGCTTACAATATGCCATAATTTTAATGTTTACTCGAAGTATCATCATGATCTAACTACTTATACAAAATATCTCTTAATCTCTCTCTTAACATCACATTACAGAAAAAATGTGAGCATTTTATCTAAAATGCTGCAATTGCCTAAAATGGTACAACTGAAAGCTACATTTAAAATAATATCTTTTGCAGCTTGAAGTTCTTTATTAGTCGATCTTGAGCTTAATCAAGTTAAAAAGTAAGCGCTACATGGACATTTCGCAATAATTACCGAGTCCATTAATTGTGTCCCTCCGATCTAATCTACAGAACAATTTTTTGACTTATTGCCTTGCTGAGAATTTTATCATTTTTCATTTGTCAAGATTTACTGAACTTGTCGCCTTAGAGTCATTTGTCACGTAATCTTCGTCTCTAGATGTTGAACATTTTTTATTGAATGAGTCCTATTTAAATCAGTTCAAATAGATCGAATGAATGCGAGAATAAGTCAGTCTTTTTATTTCTGTTAGTTTTATAGTTTAACTAATTATTCACAATAAGATTTTACGATTTAATGATTGGTATTTAACCAAAATAATTTCATACTTAATGTTAAATATAGACTAGTAAAACTATGTTAGAGTGATATCCCATTAGAAAATTTTACATCGCTTCAAAATAGAAATGATAAAAAAGCAATACAGTACAACGAAATTTTCATATAAAACATCATGCACTAGCCATTAAATCATTTCATTCACGTGAATAAAAAACGGACTGACATTTTTATAATAATTTCACGACTTCTTTATGAATAAAATTTTTGTCCTAAATTAACCGACGCGGGTCCTAGAGGAATGCCGCCGCTAAGACTACATCACCCCCGGTCGATTGTCCAAGACTCCTCCGATCGTTCCGGTGCACAATTGCCCAGAACCGAAATATTTCACGTCAACAGAGATAATTGCCGCGTCACGTAATGAACGCGCTATTTTATCGCCGCGTTACGATAAGCCAGCTTTGCTTACGTACTGAGGTACGTGCAGAGTTCGATACTGCTATGATATAGAACCCTAGATGATAAAGGATTTAACGTAATAAACTGAAAGAGAAATTAGTTTGTTACCAGTTCAAATTATTGATTTCGGTGTAAAGTTTGTTGAACTAATTCTGAAGTCAACGACATTTATTTAAGCGAATCGTGCTGGTTAGTTTTTCAATAGTCAATAAATAATAAGAAATATTTGTAGTTACTGTGTTCTTTCTAGAAAATACTTCTTGTTAGAGAGATTATTTTAAAATGGAAGGGAAACGTTAAAGCAATATTACAAAGTTGCTTTTATGTTAACATGTAATTTATTAATTGTGATGAAACAAATATTAACGTTATTTCTCGATATTTTATAACTGGGTGATTGTTTTACACTTGCAAATAGGAAGATACTCTTTTCTATTGTTTCCTAAATTTTAAACTGAATCCGAAGGTCTTTTCGAAATTTAAAAAATCCTAATATTTAAAATATTCTTTCGTGTATTGTTTTGTATTATAAAAGATAAGATTTTCTATTATAAAACGACAGTTATCTTGAGCAAATGTTTATTACGGTTCAAACTAGTTCTCAGTACAGTCAGTGGTGCTATTTTCTCGTATTGCATCAACTTTGCAAGAAATGTGAAGATTAGATTTTCACGGTAAATACTTATTAAAATGTAAACATTTCTATTAAATTTTTACTGCACGCGATATATTGACTCCCAAAATTATGCTTTTTACATTTTGCAGTAACTACAAAATAATCAATTTTGTTATCATTTTTTGCAGAGGTGATAAAATATTGACGTTGTGTTATATTTAACAATTGTTTTATGTTTTTACTATATTAATATCATTCGTTTTAAATCATACTATCTTCGCTTATTATTGAAATGTCATTGATTTGTCAAAATCAACTTCGAAAGAATTCTATGTATTAATTATCTCAGATTGCAAAGCCATTACAAAGACATTTTAACACGAATAAAAATCATTCACATTGTACTGGTTAAGGTTAAGATCAAGCGCATAACTCCGCAAAAGAAGAATGTTATCTTAATTTTATATTTAATATTTCGTACAACTTTATCGATTCAGTTTTTTCTTTCATTAAACACTTGTACCTTATGATCCGCTGCATTTAATTTACATCTCACTACAACCATTATTGCGTGATGAAAAATATATTGCGTGATGATATTCGGACGCACGCTTCACGACCAGTGAGTCTTATTGTGGAGAAATATTTGTACCCCAGAAAATAACAAATAGCGAAAATCCAAAAAATAGAAAAAACCAAGATGTAAAACCAACAGTACGATTATGAATCAGAAATTACTTAAACTATTGCATATTGAATATGCATACTACAAAAGGTTGAATTTATTATGAGACTCAAATTTTTGCATTAATTATGATATGATACTTATTATTAGATCAATTTAGATGATTTTAAAAGTCGTTGACATTATGTTATAACCATACATTCAAACGCTTGTTAACATTAACATGTCTTTACCTTGGATTCATGTATTCGCTCATATAAAAGATTATATATTACTTTCATCAGTTTTCGATGAGATCAGTCAACTTGATGCAGCCTTAGTATCGCTGAGAGAGAGTACTATGGTACAATATAAATATTGCGAAAATTAATTATGCCTCTTTCTCTTTCAAATGTGAGGCTTCACTATTTAAACAGGGCGTGCATAGTCACATTTGATTTAATCATTGATTGATAATTAAACGTTTAATATGTATTCAGGTAGTATTTTAAACGTTATAGCAATGTAAGGATTGATTTCGAAATAATTTTTTGCCTGTTTAACGAAATCACTAATCTAGATAATTTGGATCATGCTGTCAATTAGGAATCTTGCAAAGATGATTACCATGAACATTAATAGGTTATCATTCTTTTATTGATATCCTGCTGATGTGTATAACTGTATTACATATAGCTTGCAGATTATATCTAAAGATCATCATTAGGCCAACTATCAGTTGATAATTTGTTTTTTCTGTGACGAAAGATATACCAAGAAAACTTTAGATAACCCTGAAATTTGTAAATGCCGTTAAGCTAAATTCTGAGGAGGAAAACTACATAATGCCGTGACCTGAGTAAAAATGAACAATTACACAAATTCTGAAATAAGTTAGGGTGGTAGGGAGGGGGGGGGGTGGGTAGGAAAATGATCCGTTGTTGAATCTATGGCTAACCGTCATTTCCTAGTATTATCATTGACACTTTTCTTACAAAACTGGAAGATGCTAATCTTGAAAAAGTAATACTATGGTTTTGCGTGACGCCTTATATACACCACAGACCAATTAAATATGAAGTTGTCATAAAGATTGCCCGCATAGCGTGACAAGTCATAGCACAAACTCTAAATATTTTGAAAATATAGTCTTTCTATCTAATTTTCGTTTTGAAATTGATTTTTTAGTTTAGAAGAGAGCAAAAAACCTGTGTCAGTGATCTAGGGGTTAGTGTCAAAACCTAAAATATTGTTTCTCCCAAAATGATTGATTTTTAATTTAATTATTGTTTTCGATATTTAAGTGATAACTTTGAATACAGATTTAATGAGAGAACGTTAGGTCTATTTCAAGACTTTTCGATTCCTATTCCAATCGATCCTTTCTAAAGGATGACAAATTTGATAATATACTTTCTCAAATATTAAAAAAGAAATATACATATCTCTATCACAGAACATTTAACATCTAAATAATATATGAATAAGTATCAAAACTTATAATCATACAAATGCGCAATTATCCAGTTTAAATTTATTTGATGAAATCTTAATTTTAGAATTGATAAAGCTTGAACAATCGCCACTCCATCAGTTATATCAGTCTTAGTTGATTCCACACAAAATTTTCAAGTGTAAAATTGCAATTAAATAGTAGGTATTTTGAAAGATTCAACCTTCTCGATCTTTAGAGCCTCATTTTCAAGTATTTGTGAACACTTTGTACTTGAAAAGCATCGCAGCGTTAATGTCAAACATCTTCAAAATAGTTTTAGAAACGAAAAAATCAGTTGTAAATCAGTCGATTATAAGAGAGGGCTAACAATAAGCTGTATATATTTCACTCGAACAAATGACATTTCGAAATGGCTCTTCTTGTTAACATGACAGTTTCTTAAAATTAAAAACAAGAATTAAAAGTGAAATTTTTGGTAGAAATTCAATGAATCTGTGAATAAAAATTCATATTTCTATCAATTATGATATGACAAAGTTTAACGCATGATTAATCAAGAAAATTACTTAATATCAGTCTTTTCTTACTAGTCATCGAGTCATAACATTCACATTTAGCTACACAATGAAATGACTAAACTAATACTAATCTCTCTAAATCTAAATATATGTAACACATCTTTCAGTAGGCGGTGTTTTTCTATTCGTTTAGTGATTCAGCACACGTTTTTAGAAATGTGATGACAACATTGAGATGATTATGTTTACTGTGGAAGAAAACTTCACTAATCAAAATCTATATATAATGGCAGTCGAATATTATTTTCAAGTATTTCGCACCTTAATTTATGTTTTAAATAATGGCACCTTAAGCAATATTTAATTTACAGAATCATACTTCGAAAATTGATTAATTGTGTGACCCACTCAATTATTAAATAATATATTTCAGCTATTTCATGCCATATATATTTCGCATATACAACTATAGACATTCAGACTTTTAATTTTAAACGTTAAATTATCAAATAAAGCTACACAGAATATCTACAGAATAATATACATGTAGTGTACATTACAATAAAACTATCGATATTGGTGACATTTAAGTAATCACATCTGACTTCACTAGAGCATATACTTTTCATTGTTTTTAAAGTTTTAACAGTTAAACTTATTAAATATAACTGAACTATATTTCATGCCTATAGCTACGATGTTACTTATAGAGTCGTATACTTGTGGTATAGTGATGTTAAGAGTTCAAAACGTCACGATGCAATTCACTTGTACCCCGTAAGCTCCTCATAGTGTAGCAACTCACCTTCAAAAGAAAATAACTTCAGAAAAACACGACCTTTTTTCTCAGATGAAAAATTTACAGAAGTCGTATGATTACGTTGCTAGAACAAGTATTCACACTAAGATATAATCGTAAAAAAGTGGCTTACTGAGTACTTTTGATAAAACTGCAATATTTGTTTAAAAGCAATATTTTTTCACAAACCATAAAAACTTAACCCTATAATTCTGAAAGTTTCTTTATCTAATTAAATAATCTTAGTTTAATTATTTGAAAGTCTATCTACTACAATCTACAGTATCAAAACAATATCAATTGTTATTGTGATCTTATATCGCATTCTAATCCTATTCTGTTCAATACACTTGATTATTTTTATCGAAAAATTATGGAAACTATTATTCATCGCCTCACTCCCTCACCCTTTCGTTCCCGTCTTAACACGGACTAGAAAAGCAGACACGCACGTCACAATTCGACAGAAACTAATTATTTCTGATGTGCCACTAATGCACTAGAGCTCGGCCACTGAAACGTTTAAACGAAGCTTTATGAAATAATGTTTCGACTCTTGTCGGCTGCTCCCAAGGGTCATTTATGCAAGTCCACTTCAAAGTCACCCGGCGATCACGCAGGAATGCAGCGAGATTCTTACTGATACTTTATTTTGGGGTCTTGCGGTGTCTTGCAATCATCATTAAACAATTGGGGGTTGCTGCTTTTTATCTGATGAAGTTATGGAAATGTTTTTGATAGTTTTGTATAAAACAACAGCATTATTTTACTCTTTTTAGAAAAATGAAATCAGCTTTAGAATTTTTAGAAATGAGTAAATTCCGTTGAAGGAAGTTTTAAAGTCCACTCACTATCAAACAGTCTCAAAAATCAGTTAATATTGTTAAATATCTCTCAGTACTGCACGCATATTATTATAGCAAATATTGTTAAATAGGACTATTAATTTAGTAGATGTATTTCTACCAATAATTGTCAGCTGAAAATAAACTTAGTTTATTTGCAACTGACAAAGTTGCAAATAAACTAAGAACAACGTTCATGTTGTCACATAAACTTTGATCGAGCTTTTAAATTATTATTACTGTAACCGTTATTCTAAGCGTATTTTTATATATAATCGTGCTCAGTATGTTGATTTAGTATTTGAGAGTCGCAACCCATTTAATAATTTTGAAAGATCAATTTTTCTTATAAAAAAATTCCAATTTATACCGTTTTTCAATAACATAGCGTTATTAATATAAATCTATTCCTATTCCTTTGTTAACTTTCAATATGAAATTTCTACGAGATTTTCTTTTCAGTGCAGTCGTCAGTTTCTTTCGCGGAGAAAAAGGTTGTGCATCAAATTATGAAACACAATGAGAACTGACGTGATATTAGACACTGCGCATGGCTACATCTTAGCCAGCAGGCAAACTGTCAGCATGCTTGTACCGAATGAGAGTTCTGGTCAGTGGTCAACGCAAGCGTCTTTCAATCAGACTGGTCAGTGGATGTCACACGTGTCAATAAACTACACTCTGCCAGCGATGATTCTTGTAGGAATGGTACGTTTTTCAATGAATAACAAAAAATGAATTACGTAATGAAATAAAAAATATACGAGTCAAATGCAGTGATGTAAGTAAGCAATAAATTATCAAAGCGGCAAAGCGATGCACTCAAATTATTCAATTTGCAAAACTAAGTCTATGAACTAAAAGTCAAGAGATCAAAGTCAGAATTTTGTTCTTTGAGGATAGTCGACAGCCAAGATTAATAACAATACTAATGAAATGAAAGCCGTTGCAGTGTAATTATACTGTCAATTTTAATTGTTGGTAAAATAATGCGATTGAAAATAACACAATTTCTATCGTATATAAAATAAAATCTGAAATATACAATATGTTGAAACATCATTATTATATAGAAAAAATTAATTTTAATTCAATAAAAGCTCTACTTTTACAGGTATTTTTCATCGTCATTGTTGCAACCGCTATAGGCAACCTACTCGTCGGTCTTGCCCTCCTACGATACCGACAACTGAGAACCATCTCAAACTACCTCATCGGTAACCTCGCTCTAAGTGACTTCCTTCTGGCCACGACCATCCTTCCCCTGTCTACCGTCAACGAGTGCCTTGGTCACTGGGTATTTGGGAGGGTTATGTGCAACGTCTGGCTGGTGACCGATGTGCTGTGTTGCACTGCTTCGCTGTGGAACATCTGCGTGATAGCCTTGGATCGATTCATGGCGACGCTATTTCCTATTTGGTATCGCGAAAAAAGGTCGACAAGGCAGGTTGGTTATGAAAGTTTTTGCACATTGTTTGTAAATTATTATTCGCAATTGATGATTTTTACTAAAAATTAAGAGATAATAAATATTATAGATAACAGTAGCTATTTTGAAATATGAAATAAATAAATATAAAGCCGTGGAATTTAATGTAACTGAAATGCATCATTTAGTGTGGCCCAGCAATAATTTAGTTACATTTTCTATATTATTATTACTTTCATCTCAGGCTGCTTTCTATTGCTCCCTCGTGTGGCTGGTGGCTGTCGCCATCTGTGTTCCTCCTCTCTTTGGTTGGATTAATCTCGAGGACAACTACGTCTACGAATCTTCACTCCAAGTTTACAAATGCAATCTCTATGATATGCCAAGTTATGTGCTCTATTCCGCCAGTGGATCTTTCTTCGTTCCCTTCTTTCTCACTTTATCTTTATACTTACAAATTTTCATCGTCCTCCGTAGACGCATGAAGAGAATGCGTAAAGCTGCGAATGCTAAGAAAAAAATAGCAATGTCAAAACTCTCGGTACTGGTATCAGAACATGCGGCTACTCGTAAAATACCTCGATCCTCTCTGCGTAAAAATCGTTTCTTTAGCGGCGATGCGTCTCAAAAACTTCTAACACCTAAACCGGAAATAGAAATGGAGCTAGCAAATTTTACTCTTCCGAATAAACATCGAGATGTAGAGAATCAGGAAGAATTTGATGAAGAGTTGGGAAGTTTAAGGAGCAGTACTTATTCGTTGCAGCGCGATGATGAATTAGATGTAACGCGTGATCGAGTGCTTACAATGATTAGTACAACTGATTCAATCCCATCCCATTCTACTTTTGATCAAATAGATGATTCGGATGTTGATAGCGAGAGGACGATATCGGAATGCGTAAGTTCAGATCCGCCGATTAATTACGCAAAAATTCGGCTCGCTGCATCCGCGAGATATTCAGTCAGACTTCTGAATGGACTGAGGTTAGCTAGGCTGAGAATCGTCAGACATAAATCGGATGCCGAACGGTTCAGCGATCGACGATTTAATTACAAGGAAAATTGTGATAGTGAACATTTGCAGATGAATGGAAGACGTCGTACTGTGGATCAAGTGAATGCATTGAAATCTGAAAGTGGCTGCAAAATTGGGGCAGATGATAATCTCTTAATTAATAATTGTAATAATTATAACAAAAATGTAAATAAGTTAACTCTCTCAAAGGAATCACAAGGGGGTTGCGAAGATGAAGATGGTTATCAATCGGAAGATTTTAACGAAGAAATAAACGATAAAGAAAACTTTAATAATTACAAAGTTGATGATCCCTATATTCAGTGTCTATCCGGAACAAGTTACGCTTTAGAACAGTTAACTTCAGGATGCATCGAATCTGAACAGAAGAATAGAACCAAGAGCAACATGGAGTCGGATAATTATCGACATACAGCAAATGGTGAACTGAAATTGCTGCTCCAAGATGGTGGACTAAGTGGCAGTGATACAGAACCCACTACTTCACTTCTATCAAACTATGCAAAACAGTCATCACATACTCTAATCGTCCAGTCACCAAATGATGATTCTCGGAATTCTAACTTCACGAAAAGATCCATAAAAACCAGCTTTGCAAACTATGCAGATCGAGATAAGAACAAAAGATTACATGACAGAAAACCACTCTTTCCATCGCTAGCTCGATTGCTTCATATTTCACAGAAAACGGACAGTGGGTTAAACAGCCGGATAAAATCAAAAATGCATTGTGAAGAAATCTCATTAAGTAAAACTAATATTAGCCCTAATCGAACGCAAGAGGACAATTGCCTCCCGAAGGACCGACTAGCATCGAAGGTCCTGGCGTCTACAACTTGTCGAGCCAAGGGGGTTGCCAAAGCCGTGGTGGACTGCGCTAAAAGGCGAAAGAGAATCGCCGCGCGAATAAAAAATCAGCAGCATAAAAGATTTGAACAGAGAGAGCTACAGGCGACAATACGCATGGCGATTATTATTGCCTTCTTCTGCGGCATGTGGGTCGGTTTCTTTATTATCTATGTCCTCAATAGTTTGTGTCCCTCGAGTTGCCCTATTCCACGAGAACTGGCGTCTTTCTTTTTCTGGCTCGGTTACCTCAACTCGAGCATCAATCCCATCCTTTATACGATTTTTAACGAAGACTTCCGACGAGCATTTCAGAAAATTTTGGGATTTCGCGTAAAGTGATCAGAGCATTTATTGAATGTTATTATTTTATTGTTATTATTTTTGCAAAGTTGTTGATGTTATGATCTTCTCTAATGCATTTTTATTTGGTTTTGTGTGCTATGCCATTCTTCATAGAAAGATTATTCGATTTTTTTGTTTAGTTAATCTGGCAAATAATTATGCATATTTGTATATGATTTTGATGTAAACATTAATCATTATAACATTTAATATTTTTGTTACAATAACATACAGTGTTTCTGTGAACGTATGATATTTTACGAAGAAATTAAATTCCTCTCTCAAAATGAACTAATTACAATTTAAAATTAATCATTTAATGTAATATTTTCGTAAAATTTAAATACTACACAATACATAATAAATCTACATCTAAAATACAATTTATAAGATCACGAGTCGTCGGATTATATTCTAATAGATCTGCGCAATCCTAGAAAGAAATCAGAAATTGAACGATAATTTGATAAGCGACCGACACGAATTCAATTTTGCGCTGACATCAGTTCTCTATGGTCGACTGTCAGAGTTAATCGTGTCAAAACTTACATTTTCTACTCGAGTTCAATATACGATTTATAGCGGCTATGCTCTTATCACAGCCGCTATAAATAATGTAGCTAGCCTACAGACTCCTGTTAAAATCGAAATAAATAAGAAATGCAAATTACTAAATACTTATATTGTTTATATTATCTTTGAATTGTTTATATAAACACACTGTAAGTCTATGAAATAACTAAATGTGTAATAAAAATGATTAAATACATAAATCTCTTGTTTTTATGGATCATGCACCATAATAAATTATTATCGTACGCTTTAAACAATATTTCGGTACATAATGAGTCGAAAATATATTCCGGTATTAGATAATAAATCAAGGAATGTTGATACATTTTTACGACTACAGAATGAGAGTCATTTTTTCTCACATTACACTTGGTTGTTGGCATTCACAACACGAACAGGTTTCTATAGACAGAATATGTTCCCTGCAAACGATTATTTCGAGGCAATTACTCAAAGCTGATTCATCAGAGAAGCTACTGTTCTTTATTCGACGGCTCGCTAAGTATGAATACTGAAATTGTTGGAAAGAATATCCTTTCGACTCGTCGAGGGCGTAAATCGACTGTTATTTTGTGACCTGACAAATGCTAGATCGTTCGTCTAGTCCGGAGTTTGAATTGATTTCTATTACATTCGTGATGCTATACGACCTGCAGTGGTGGCAGTATACACTTAACCCGAGAAATAATAAAAACGACTAAATTTCCAAATTTTCGTAGTAAACAATTATGAGCCTAAAACTGTTACTTGAACTGCAATTACTCATTTTTACGGTAATTTTGGCTTCTGTAGGGTAGACTTAAAGAAATGATAAAAATTTGGTTATTATAGAGTAAAACCACTTTTTATTCAAATAAAGACGACGTCATGACATTATGTATTATTTCTTTTCTTTGCTGTATTTCTCTTTACAATTTGCTATTTCTTACATTAAATCTTCGGTTTTATTTCATTTATTTGATTTTGTGTTCACACATGAAGTTAATAGTAAATAGCATCACATTTATTTATATTCTTAAGCATTTCTATTCATTTACTTGTTCATCGAAGTAACGAGGTTAATCTCCCTTAAGAAACATATCTGTTAATGTTACGACAATTCTGATTTTTCTAATTGCGCAATTAAAACAATACGTATTATTACAGTAGATATTTTTATCAAAACTTAAATACAGTTAAAAAATAAACGATTCAAAAGAAATATCATGACGATGGGGCATATAGCAGATATTCAACCTGAACGGATTCTCGTTTTTCGACCGAATGATATTTCCACTAAAAGCCTTTCCGCAACAATCAGTATCCGGAACATGGATTCCCTCCCGATCATGTTTAAAATTAAAACAACCTATCCTGAAGGATACCGTGTCAAGCCACATATTGGTGACATTGAGTCACAAGTCACCGTTAAAGTAACACTGACGATGTTATCACATAATGTGTGCAATGAGCAGAATAAGTTCGTTATCATGATCATCAGGTATTATAAGGTTATCATATTTTTATTACTGTTGCTCCTTTTCGTAATTTTTAGTCTTCATATTATTGATATAATTTATATGATTCTACATTGTATTACAAAGTATATCGATAAGATTTTTGCATGGTTCTGCAAAAAAATATAAATATTATTTACATTAACTCATTGATTGTAATAGCAGGGATCATGAACATTAAAACATAAAATAATTCAGTGTATACCATAGCTTATCCCATTTGCACATGAAAATATACAATTTTACTTCCTACAAAGTGTATAACATTGTGTCATTTAACTTTTCTCGCAAATAGCCTACGTAATGGAGAAGCAAAAAAGAAGCGCAGTTCATTAATAAAACGTCTCGGTAAATTCTGTCTGCCCTCCAAGGCTGCTACGCACAGACGCCGAGAGCTGACACAGCGCTGGGATCGCCTCTATCTCGTCAAGCGAGGCTCGATCGACTACGAGAAGCGCGTCCTGATCTGCGCGGACTATCCAGGGGTAGCTGAAGGGACCGAAGACCCGAGGCCGGATCGGCATGGGCTCGATGAGGCTCCCCTGATACCTTCATCTGGATCGTTTATTGCCTTGCAGGTTTCAAATGATGATAGCGAGACAGACACGGATGTAGACGATAAAGAAGGTGATCAATAATTTCTTACTTATACTATTTTGGGTTTTTTGCATATGAGAATATTAATTTTTACGGAATAGCGAGTCACATGAAAGTTTGGCAGTATTAGGGTAATGTATTCAAGCTAATTCTTATATTAATTCTTAATTCTTAACTCTTAAACGTTAGTTAATTGTTATTATTTGTAGCTAATTATTAACTCTTAAAACTTTTGTTTTGTCATGAAGTTATGAAGTAATGCTAAAAGCATATATTTAGTTACCATATAAAGACCACGGTTAATGTTTTATTTATTTATTTATTATATTTATATATTATTTCAATGTAGTAGAAGAAGAGTCGAAAGCTTCACAAAGTCAGTCACGGCTATCAGAAAAGCAAGTAAGCTCTTCCGTAGAAAGTTCAAACGCCAATGTAAATAATCCAACTAATCAGAAAGATCTTCGCAATCCTGAAAGTTTCAGCAGTTTTCCTTCTACAGCAGGTTATCAGTTATTTCGGTTGTCTATTTTGTAATTTTTATAATCTATGGTTTGTTCACATTTTTATTACTTAGGCACATTTTTGAAAGTTTTTCACTTAAATGTAAAAAAATTCGCTTATAAAAGCTACTCAGAGAGAGAGCTCTCTCTAGCTCTAGCTCTGGCTGTGTTTGGCTAATAATCTTGTGCTAATTGGATTGAATTCAACTAACACATTGGATTCAATGTTAAGATTATGCATTTAGTTCCGTAATTAAAAGATTTTTCTGACTTTAATTTCAGAACAGCAATCTAAAGTTGCACCAACAAGACGAGTCCTAATACTGTGCACTCTAAGTCAGCTGGAAGACAGAATGCAGGATCACGTTAAATGTGTCAAACTTTTTCAAGGATTTGTCATTTTTGCAATCTGCCTTCTGTGTTTAATCATTCTCTTAAGAATTATATGGTCACCGATTAACGGCAACTCAACTAAGTAAAAATTCTCAATTAAGTAAAAACATGAAACTAGGCCTATGGGGCCTTTTTTCAAAGTTTATGTCTAAATATGATGGTTGCACTGCTTAGATGATATTTGTTTTGTAAATATATGTAGTATCAGGTTTATTCAAGAAAAATAAGCAAGAAAATTGTTCATGTATTATGCAAATTTAATATTTAATAACAATGCTTGTCTAAATATGATAGCAGTTCTAGTCTGGTCACAAAAAATAAAGGAATGCTCATAAAGATTATCGAAGTTTATCTCGAAATTATTTGTCGTTCAGGATAAATAATTGCATATCTATTCCAATCAGTATTATAATAATGTGTATACATAACAGGCTTTTAAAAATTGACAATTGATTAATATGTATTTCCATTGTCCAATTTGCAAATTAAAATTGTCTATGTAATATCTCCATGATACTTTCAGTCGGCAATTATAATAATGAAACTCTCTACGTTCTGCACACTGTATTTAAAGTTTTATATTCAATATCAATAGAAAATTAATACATTGAACAAAATTATCAAAGTGTTCAAAATACTCCAAAAATCAATTTACAATGTATTATGTCCATAACAAAACTATAAAATAACAATCAGTTAGTTATACTAATTAGTAGTCATTTGTTTGACCCTGAATTAAAGGATTTTGTTAAAAATTTTCAATACGTTACTAAATAAGAATTTTACTAATAAAGTTAACAATTTCTTTATGTATTTATCTAATTAAACTTAAATATTTCTTTTTAACAAAAACATGTTAAAATATCATAAGAAAACTATAGGCCGGTCTAGTAATTATTAAAAAGATCTTTTATATTCTGTTCAATATAAAGTATCTTCTAATTTACACAAATAAACTAAACCTATCAACGATTTAAGTCTAATTGTTATGGTCATCTTTGTTTACGATAGTATATCGCTTCATACTAAACCTTTCCCAACCTTTTGATATGGATAGTCTACACGAACAATTTTTGAACATGTTAAATTATGTACACATTTCTGCGACAAATTAGTAAATAAAAGTATATATGTTAGTTTATTTTCGCAATTAAATTAAGCGAAATTTCGTAAAGTCCTGAATTTATGAGAAATAAAGAAGGTATACCTTAAATATATATTTTTCTTGCGTTTGCCTCTGATCGAGCAATGGCCGTGAGGGAGCGTTTTTTAAGTTTCGCCGCTGTGCGCCCCTGTAAAACCCTCCGCTTCAAGGCTGATGCCTCCGATACCCGTCTCTCACTCCCCATCGTAATCAGGAACCTGGACAGTAGTCATGCTATCATGTATAAAATCAAGACAACATATCCGGAGGGGTATCGTGTTAGAAATCATATGGCTATAATTGGACCGGGCAATAGAGCCGAGTCAATCATAACGATGTTGTTGGATAGAAGGAAAAATGTCAGTCAGAATAGATTCCTCGTTATGGTTATACGGTAGGTGTTTAAAATAAATTTAATAAATAAGCCCTAAAACTAAGTGTTTTTCCAGAGTTCAATAGAAAATTCAACTATTAAATGGCATATGACTGTCAAAATCTTTACATTTCTAATCCTTAAGAGTTCATTAGTATAAGCCTACATTAAAAAATGGAAGGGGGCCTTGGAATATGGTTTGTCTTTTTCAGACTCAATCTCTAAAAATATCGGTATAGTTATTTGTTTTCAGATCATGAGAAAAAATCATTAATATATGAATCTTATACTATTTAATATAATCTAGACTTAATTAAAGTAATATTTATGATATTTATAATCGCGATTAAAACTTAAAAGGAAATACATCCTCTGTATTTCGAACATGTGACAATAGATTAAGCATCCCGGAAAAAGATCCTAACAACCGCCCATCTTTAACAAAACTATGGAGAAGTTTACAAAAACTTTCATCCACGTCAGATGATATCTCCAGTAGCAAGGATTCTCTTTCGAAACTTGCCAAAAACTGGAAAACCCTGTACAAACTGAGAAGAGTGACAGAACACTATGATCAACACGTCATCAAATGCTGTCTTGATATAGAACAGCAGGATGATGAAGAATCAAATGATGAACGTACGTTAAATAGTGTTAACGTTTCAAACGAGTGAGTTAATAACCTAATGACCATTTCAAAATATTTCTTTAATATCAACGTTGATCATCGATAAGCGCTCTAAATCATATAATGAAAAGATTGATTGTAAAATTTTCACTAAAGTTTAGCTATATTTATTTTTGAGTACAATGATTCAACGGTTAAATGTAGATTTTCAATTCAGTTACAGTTTGTTTTACTTTCTCGCAGATTTTTTCAGATTAAAATCTACAATATATATTAAATTTTTAATAAACCATTTATTTATTGCATTTACATTAAATCATTAATTTTATCACATCACTAGAGTATATCATATAATATACTGAAAGTAAATCATCTATACTCCACAACGGCGAAAGCTTAAACCCAAGGTAGGTTGGCTCTCAGATGTAGATAAATAAATGTTTGAGTTTTATAAGCACTATCAATATTTCACCCTGAATAATTTTAGCCGACGATTCTCGACCGAATCTCACTGATTGGTCATCCTGGTCAGATCAGGCGACCAAACCCATGGTGCTCACAGGATCAGTGCACATCGAACCTCACAGTCCAAACACAACACCAGAAAAGGAAAGTGACGAAAAAGATCCAGACAAAGTTGACGATGATGAGAAGAAAATTGACAAAGATATAAAAACCGTCAGACTACAAGACGAGAGTGAAGTTTTAGATGAAGATAAGGAAAAATTGAACACTTTCAAGCTGCAAGAAGGTAAACAGAAATGCAGTGATAGACTCAAACAACTTCAGGCAGAATTTGAGGAGTACAAAAAGAGAGGAGACGTGAAATCGGGTTCTCCTGGTCTAGAGACTGAAGAGAATCAACGTCTGGAAACTGAACTCAAGAAACTAACTCAAGAAGCGCATGAACATCGCCAACAAATGCATCAACAGAAGATAAAATATGAAAACGAATTACTGCAGCAAGATCGTGACTGTAAGCAGAAAGATCAGTCTGATAAAGTGCAGCCACAAGCCGCTACAGACCCTGTTGAACAAACGCCTAAGGTTAACTATAATACGCCAAATTATGTAAACACGTACAAACTACCCGATAAGCACACATCAATAGAGATGACGGACCATGTGATGAAGCTTCAGTTAGAATGGGAACAGGGTAACATACAAGACGTCGATGCGTTTTTTGAGAGGATGCATAACGAGAGAAGGGGAAATGGTCAATCGGATGGACCTGAAGAATCTGAAGGTACTGAAGGAGAAACGAGACAAAATAGGGCGTACGATGAAAAAGCGGATATTTCTGATTTTTACAGACAGTACGGAGTGCAGCAGAATATGAGGGAGAGCGAATTTTCACGATTAGTTACTCAGCATAAGAATGACTCAGAGCATAGGATCAGTGACAATGCATCGCCGCGTCAGCAAGGAGAAGACAATGAAGTTGAATTACGTAGTTATGTTTCGAAAACCGGAGAAAAACGTCTGAATGAAAATGTTCAAGACGCGTCACGAAAAGACCCGAGTCAACAAGTAGCGGAACGGCAACAGCAGAGTGTGAGAATAGACGACAGGAATGGTAAAAGTGAAGAGCGTTCTCCTTATGAGAAAAAAGGACAAAGATTGGAAGACGAAAATCAACAAGGTATAAAGCCTTATAGATATCAGGAGTATAACGAAAGACATGATAGAAAGCCTGCTAGAAATCAGCCAGTGATATATGAGGAAAAAGTAGAAAAGATAGAGAAAGTTGTTGTAATGCATCAGAAGGCGCCTGTGAGTTCTACTGATGAGAAATCAAAAAGAAAACAAATGGCTTACTACAGCGAATCAAGGGAGTCTCTAATTGGTATGGGTTTATATAACTTTGTAATAATTATATTTTATAAATAAAGTTCAGTGTTAAAGTTACAATGTACTGTGTAAATTATAATAGCTTAGAGACATTCAATTAATTTCTGCATACACAGAGAATAAACAAAAAGAGTAAGAATATTATTTAACAAGAATATTAACTAAACTGCGCTAACAAATGTAATTTTCCCAGTTAAATTGCTTTAATGTTCAAATTTAAGAGAAATCAGAATATTCAAAGATGGTAGAAACTGATGTTGTGCGGAAAATTGACATTCTTTGTAAGCTGCGAAAGATGAATAAGATTCTGGAAAGACAAATGACTTGCTTCAAATGTTTTCAAGCATTCGTTCTGCTGGCTATATGCATCATTTGCGCCATCATTTTGGCTTCAATTTTTAAATTTCCTAAATTATAAAAATATTAAACATAGAAACAATTGCTATTCGATGTTATTATTATTTATCGATGTATTAGCATTTTAAGCGTAAATAGGATTTTTTTAATAAAAGATTTTGAATATTATAAATATTCGTTTTTAAACTTATTTTTCTACTTATAAAAAATATTATTATAATATATTTGTTTCAATTCATACTAATTTTATTAGCAGCAGTTGTTATAAACAGCAATTATATTTCTACTGATTATTCTGGCATTCCATTTCATATAAAATGCAGCAATTTGAGGCATGTCTTACTTGATATTAGAAAGTTCATTTGAGTGAACTATTTAGGCATACATAATCAAATTGATAGGAGCACTGAAGCTCTATTGCTCTTTGTCCTGTTTAAAATATATTAATACTAATAATCAATTGACAATATTACTAAATTTGCTTTTCAATAATTATAATCAATTCTTGTTTTTATAACTGTCGTTATTATTCTTGTCCCTGTCTCAAGTACATTTCATCTCAATTTAGTCTCCTGTTTCAATATCTGAGATATTACAGATAGTTACAGTATTCTAAATTTCCTTTATTGATTTTTTAAGATTACAATTAACATGTTAACATTAGCAAAAACAACAACTAGTAAATGCTCGACTCATTTTATCATCACTATGGTATCATCCACTTAACAATTAAGTTTTTGCAACTAAATAGGCACAATCAAATCAATTTTCTATTCAAATTCAAGAATCAAAATAAAAATCTGTCAAGAAATGTAATTACAACCTTCTCAACAAACACCCAGATTTGTAAACAAATTAAATTTAAATCATCTCTGGAAATAAATTTCACATTATACTCTAGATTAATCAAACTTTGCCTTATAATTTATCATTATTTCCACGAGTGGTATTAATCCTGCGTCGAACAGATCGACGCAGGATTAATACCACTATTAATCCTGCATCTACTATTAATCCGATCTACCTTATATTATAATTATTAATATAAGGTAGATCGGAGGGAGAAAATCTAGCAGGTGACACGGGGCGCGATCCCCCGTCAGGCATCGTCGAGGCGAGAACGAGAGCGATCTCGGAGTCCAGAGGAGACCTTACGATGTAAGGCAAGCGGCCAAGTTGTTCGACTTCTAAAATAGACTTTCTTGAAACAATCTGGTCTTGATATTGAGCTATGCAGGATAACAGAATGATGATTAATAATACATAATCTAACATGATTAATAATACATATATAATCTAACATGATTAATAATAAAGACATAACTTAACATGATTAATAATAGGCCTAACACTTCTTAAAACGTTGTAGTCTCATGTGTAAAGATGATATAAATACATATATAAATTAAAAACCTCATTGAAAAGTTTAAAAGCTGTTAATGAATTCAATAACATATAACTTGATTTAAACTCTAAATTTTATATCTATAATTTAGCAATTCAGAGAATGTTTACCAGGATTACGAATCGGATCAATAGGAATGAGTAGTGAGTCTGTGGCGTCATCTGGATTAGTTATACCTTGAATTAAATAAGGACCGTGAGCACAAAACTGAACGTCTGAAAGTTTGCTACACTTTATCTGACAAAATGGGACGAAACAAGATTTCATTCTTTTATTCTAAAGAATTTCAGGTTTACAATAGTTAATTTTTAGGGTGATTAAGGGAATGGATACACTACCTTATTAGAATAATTCACAATACAGAACGCTAATATTAGTCTAAATATATTTATAGATATTTATTAGGATTAATTATAAAAATCTACACGGTTGATAGTTATAAACAGAACAATAAAAATTATACAATACAGAATACGCTAAGTTGTATACAGGTTACAAATCACATTATATATTAAAGTTGATATTTAAACAAGTGATAAGTTTCACTTTAACATCAATGGCACAGTTCTTAACGTGATTATTCATCTCTTACACGAGTTTTACCAATTAGTAGATCAGGGTTCGCTTCTGATGATTTGCTAATAAATTTCAATTGATCCTCGAGAGTTACAATGTGCAACTGTTGAAATCTGACAGTCAGAAGAAGCTCATTGATCTGAAAAAAAGTCATATTCAATACTGCACATTAGTGTAACACTGTACAGTTTAAAAACAAATTGATTAGTAACTATATTATGTCGTGTTAGAAAGCAACAGAATAGATTTAAAATCCTGTGTTTGCTAAATTTCTTGTTAAGTTTGTTAAGTTATTGGTATATGGTCAAGAGAATCTTGAAAAAGTTAAACAAAGCTCTATAAATGCATTTTTAAAAACAGTAGCACTTTTTTTTATTAAGTGTCAATTTATTAAGTGCAGTAGTTAAACTATTATTTCAATAAAGACCAACATGCTAACCTTATTTTGATGTTGCAATGCTACATTGAGTGCCTTGTCAAGTAACTTATTCTTGTCAACTACACTGCGTCCATAGCAATACACACAATCAGGCAATTCGTTCAGCTTTTCATCTGCATTTTCAAATTACATAAATGACAATAAGTTACGATAAGCTATGTATTCATTTTTAATTTGTAATTAATCTAGTTTAATTATAGTGTACTTTATGAAATCTAGAATAAAATACCTAAGGATCTACTCTTTAATTCTAATTTAATAAAAATGCGTAATAATACTATAATATTTACGAGATGTCTCTGGGTTGCAGGGGGTCGTCTCCATAGTTGATCGCGCTTCCCTCAGAGCCTGCAAGACCCTACCAAGTCTCCTAATCTCTTTACGCATTAGATCAGTTCTCAGCATCCAATCTCGCTCTGCGGTGTGATGTAACATAAAAAGAGTTTCTCGATCTTTGCATGTTTCAAATAATTTCGTCTTGTAGACGTCTACTTGATTCAACGTGGCTCTCATTAGTGACCTGTAAGTTCTGTCTGTAGAGTTACAATAAATACAGCATTTAGTTATTTTACTGAAATTATGGTTTAATATCACAATGTAGTACTTTGTTAGTTATAATATTGTAGATAACAAAAGAAGCTTAAATCTGAAACATACCTACTAACATTATTGAACTTACTCTCATGTTCCAGAGCTTTCATTTTGCTGCAAATTTCATTCATACTCGTCACGGCATCTTCTCTGTCATCCATCCTATCCCCTTCTCGATGAACCACCGCCTGCCCCACGCCTGCTCCTTCCTCCTCCCCCTCTACCTCGCTCTCGCTATCACTACTGGTCGCTCCCCTCACGTGCATCGTGTCGGACGATGGACGATGACGTCTGATCGCCTCGAGGTCCCTCGACGATACCACGGCTGCGTAGGGCGATGACGCGGCTGATGAAAGTGTGACTCCCCCTGGTGTAGCTTGATCAGTTTTGTTCTTATACTGGGACATATCTTCTAATTTATTTACTGATGTAGTAATGCAGACATCAGGAGTCTCAAATTTCGTAGAATTTATTACAGACGCATCAGATACCAAGTATTCAGAAAGATTTTGAAACGACTCTGAACTGCGTACTGTTTTATCAGTTGATAAATTGACTCCACTGCTCATTACTTCATGCATAGCGTTCAGATTAAGAATTCCAGTCGCTGTAACATCAGTTGTCCCAGTTAGAACCTCAGCGTCACGAGCGTTCGCGGCTAACACGCTGCAGATATTAAAAGAACGTGCACTGCCCAGCGCATCGTGTTCATCGTCATCATCAGACATTCTTCGGTACTCTCTCCCGAGACTGAGATCTGTTGACGCTGGTGTCACCCGGGTATGAAAAGCCGTTAAATTATCATCGTCGTAAGGACAGTCGATCTGGATCAGTTCGCCGTCATCTTGCAATAGATATTCCGTTGGAGTAAGTTCATGTTGGTCAAGACCACTTTCCGCGGAACCTTTGCCATTGAGATTAGCGTCTATTTCATTACGTGATGTTGAAATGCTGGGAGTTTCGAGACTTTCAGGGATTGTAACCAATCGTATCTCTGCAGGACTGTGACTGGGGTAGTAACTGGTTGAATGATGGTCTATTTGTTCTTTTTTGTTGGCTTTCAGCGAAGTTAGCTTCGATTCACTGTTGATGGTTCTTATAGTTTTATGATCCGGTTCCATTTTTAATATTCAGAACGTGATGTTATTAGATATAGTACGAAAATCAGATGCTACAATAGAGATATTAAATCGAACAATGCTCATAAAATTTGTAAATTAATAGCTTTACATTCAGCAATGCTTTGTAATATTATCAAAATTAATCTACTCAACTTAAATTAGAGTTAAATATTTAATGGTTATAACTTAGTCAAAGTTTATGAGTCAAAAAGAAGGTCATTCGAAACAATGTTATAGAAAGGTCAGAAACGAGGTCATTTGAAATAAGGTCATATATGGGTCAAAGATCGAGGTCATTTATAACTAGGTCATATACGGGTATAAAACGAGAACAATCAAAATTAGGTCAAACAAAGTTAAAAAAAAGTTATATATGTGTATCAAAAGAAGGTCAGTCGAGACTAGGTCATATATATAAGTCAAACTAGGTCGCTCCAATCCATGTCATATTTAAATCAAAGCAGAGTCAGCCTAAATTAGGTCATATATAAATAAATAAGCAATCAGAACTAAGTTACTGATAATATTTCGATTTTTAAATTCGTTTTATGGTGTATTTGCATCCTGCTGTGATATAATTATTTATTTCTGGTATTGTGTTCCTTCATTGAATGTCGTCATTAGAAGATTTTTAAAATATAATATTTTTTAAGAC
>JAQIXG010000283.1:0-36606 GCA_034700105.1 Oconnorella tubifera
AAAAATTAATTAGCATTATGTAAATTTTATCAACTTTGTTTGCATAGAGGAAAATAATCAACTTTGCATTTTTCTTACAGTGAGGCCTACTGTCAAATATATATACACTAAATAGCTTACAATACATATTGAAGTGGCGTAATTATATCGAAACAGATCGGCTAATAATTAGACTATTGAACTATCAAACAGATACAAAACATATTAAATACAGGAGATAAGTTTAAAGTAAATTATCTGGATATATTATTTTATGATCTAGCCCTAACTGATGCAACAACACCATCAAACCTGGAATCTGATTTCTCGCAAAATTTCTCGTGCGCATTCCAAAGCTGTACTCTGGCGCGTGAAACAGATGAAGGACGACTTTCTCGTGTTGATAAGCCGGCGGCCCAGGGGTTACAAAGGCCTTCCAGTCCTTGAGTCTCATCGCGATGGACCAGTGCGGCTGACCGTCCCAGCCGTCCTTGTACATATGGGGATCGGGCAAGTACTTGCCTGGACCAGGGCCCAGGGTCTCCTCGGTCGCGAAGTGTTTGATGCCGAAGGGGTAGGCCGGGCCGCGGATATGAACGTTACGTGGGTCGTGATTGAGTTGACCGAAGAGGGGAGGGAGACCGTAGCAGGGGCCGGGGCTTGAGAACATGGCGGATATGGGGCCGCGGGGGCGCGTATAGTTATAGCCCAGGGACTCCATAGTTGAGAATTATAAGTGGGGAGAATTTAGAACTAGAAAAAATGTTAAGTTTAGACGCAATATAACATATAACAAAAATATATTGGCCAAATCATGAAACGAATTACAATAATCAAGGTTTACGAAATATATTTAAAACATCAAACTTAAAATTTAGATACACTTTTTAGAGAAAAAGCGTCGCTATAGAATCACATTAGAAAATTAGAATTTCTGTTATAAAAGAAATCTCAAATTCATGACGTGTTTGGAATGTTTTAAAAAAGACTCATTCTTCATTTTGTAATAATATTCCTATATTACATAATAGTTGGTTAATGTGTTTATAAATATAGTTTATAAATAGTAGTAAATTTGAAGCAAAAATTGTTTGATTGTCACGTTTCTTTTTATTTATATCAAATTACTTCCGTTTTAAAATAAAATCTTTTGGCTTCATGCGCCGTACAGAATTTATTTCAATGTCAATTGGATATTTTACAATTTTATTAGATTTAGAAAATTTAGTTGAAAGCAATATAACGCAAATATAGTCCTAGTGTTATTTTGTTGATTATATTGATTGTCAGATGTTCTAAAGCTAAATTTCAATATAATCGATGTTTCTTTAGTCTACTCAATGTGGACATTTGACAAAAAAAACAGATGTTAGAAAAGTTAGCTATGATATCAATACGCAACATGCGGAACATATATAGTGACTAATAAATAAGTTTTAATAATAACAACTCTATTTATATTTCAGAACTATAGGAAAAATTGTATGTTGTCAAATTAAAATTGAATCTGTCATTAACTTAATTTATAAAAGATGAAAAGTTGGCTATGAACATTCGCTTGTTTATAAAATTTCACGATTTCACGTTAGAATTAATTGACTTAAATTTCTTCTCAAATTAAGAACGAGAAATAATAGGCCTAATAAGCGTTAAGATTAAGTCTAAACTTACATATCTAGAACTAACAAAGGTCGGCAGGGCTTTAATTACACCGAAACTCCTTAATTTACAATAAAACATAACTATAGTTACTTTAAAACTATAAATATCTATCAAAGGAATCGACTAAAATGATTTTAATGAGCAAAGAAAATGACATTCTAATCCGGCTGTTAATCACTACTTCGCTGATCCTTTGCGTATTTTCTGCGGAAAATTTTGCGGATCAATGCCGCATTGAACCTCGGAAACATTTGGAGATTGCGAAGCTTCTACCGCCTTCGAGGATCCTGCATGAAAATAACGGAATCGCAAAACCTGAAGAATGTTTCAAAGCTTGCTGCGAAACTCAATCTGGTATTATGACTGTAGATATATTTATTTTCTCACTCTTTTACTTTCAATTGTATGAATAATTATAAAGCTTGTTCAACTTTTTTGGAATTAATAAATATAGATAATTCATAGCGATATTATCAGCTTGTTTCAAAATTCAGCTCAATAGTATTAAAGCAAACGTTTCAATTACCTATTTTAATGCTGTTTCCAAGTGATAAAGTCTAATTTAAAATTATTTTTACCTTAGCAATTAGTTAAATTTTAGCAATAACTTTTCATATCATATTTCAGTGAATACATTTCACATGCTTTCAGTATTTTTTAGTCTCAAAAATCTACGACTAACAACTAAATATATTAATTTACATCAAAAATGACGTTTATTATATACGTCGACCCTGGTTCGTATTTTTAATTTCCTACAGCTGGTTGTAACGCGGCATCTTTTCATCGTCGAGGTCAGATGGGGATCTGTCTGTTGCTCCACTGCGAGCCCTTCGATAGATGCCTCTGGGTTAAGTCCTCGAACGCCATCGTCGCCAAAATACACCCCCGTTCAGTTCCTTCCCCAGTCACCACCACAAAACCAGTCATTCAAACAACATCTAGTCACAACGAAGTGCACAATAAAACGGAAGATACAACTCGCAAGGTGAAAGGTTCAGGATTTCTGGATACTTTTAGGGGCTTCTGGAGTGGTTTCGGTGAGGAGAGTCCACAGAAATTGTCAAATAACAAAACAGATAGTGTTAAACCAAACGAGACGCATAGCAATCAAACTTCTGAAACTCCAAATTCAGATAAAAACGGACAATGGAGGGACAAACTGTGGAACCTAGGCAGTGGCTTTCGTAACTTCTTTGGGGGAGAAAAAGATCAGGCCATAAATCAGGTACACGATGAAAACAATCTTGAAGATCAAGTTGGGAGCAAATTAAATGAAAACCATGAAGGACAACTGTTGACAAAATTTCAAGATAAAAAGTTAGCTACTGGAGATAAAGTACATCAAAACGGACAAAAGCATTTGTTGACACAAAAGGAAAAGGATCAATTATTCGAATTACAGAAAGCAGTTCAAAACGGTCAAATATATCGTGTTAATAAAAATGAAAATGGTTTTAATGTTGAGCTAATAAACCCTCAAGAAGATAAAATCGATTCGTCAAATCCGAGTAAAACTAAGAATTTGAAAACTGGGAAACATACTTCAGATTTGAGCAAAGAGGCGAATCAGAATATTATTAAATTGGATGATAATATAAAAATTGGACAACCGATCAAAACACCAGCCATTGTAAAGATATCGCCATCTACTGTACCCCCCAAGGAACCAAATGTTATAAACCTTGGAAGTCAGTGGGATGTACCGATCAACAAACAACATTACCCGAAACATCAAGTGTATCAACATCATCCGAAAAATAAAGGCGGCTTAGAATTGTGGCACGATTCTGTATCGATGCTTCTGATTGGCTTGTGTTCGGCTGCGGGTTTGGTTCTCATCGTCTTATTCGCTGTCTGCAAAAAGCTGTGGACCAATCAGAATGAGCCTCGTTACAGACCGTTGAGAGATTATGACGTAGGGAGGAATACAGATTCGTCTATTAATCAAAGTTTGCTCAATTCTGATCTAAAATCGTCTATCGGTTAATAATTAATTTATCAACTTTGAAGTATATTAACTGGTAGATTTAAAATACTAGACAACGTAACGTGTTACTTACTAACGCTATAGTAATATATTATGATGTAAACTCATTATATATAAAATCCAGTTTTTCAAGTAGGCTATATTCATTTACATTTTAAATTGAGTAATGTTTACAATTTTTCAATTGATTTCAATTTATGAATTGAGTAATTTTTACAATTTTTAAAAATTATCGTTATCAATTTTACAGTATGTAAAACAATAAGTGGTTTGCCCCCCCCCCTCGCCAAACCATTTATTTACATTACAATATCTGTTTTACACATTTATAGAATAAATTATTCACAGCGAAGTAAAAACTTAGTATATATCATTAATTTGATTCTTAATTCAATCCTTATATTTCAAAGTGTTTCAGTTTAATAAATTTTAGATTAATTTTTAATATTATCTCTCTTCAGTTAATGAGTGCAAATATTAATATAACTCCACTTAATATAATTTCATGTAGACCTAATAATAATATTGTCAACAACTGTTTTTATTACAAAACAGTTTCTTGAATGCAGCTTTTATATTAGATTATACTCAAGTTAGCTTTGAATGAAACAATTCTCGATAAACAAATATACAATGTAATCAAATAAAATAAACAAATTTTATCTACTATTAAATAAACAAAATACCAAATTATCATTATCCATTATATCCCTTGTTTCAGTATAAAATATTAGCATATAACGTGCTTCAGAAGTCATTAAAAAGCAGAAAATTCATTTATGTTTAACTAAATAGAATTAAATAAACAATAGACTGTTAATACTGTATTATAATAATAATTGTTATTGTTCTGGCAGTGACAGAACTAAATAGAATGTTTTGTTATTTATTTTGCGCCATATTATATCAACAATATTATAATCAACATTTATTGCTCAAAGTGCATGAAAACAATAATCAAATCTTAAGCTATATGATTAATTAAGTATATATTACTTAAGAGCAATTACTAAGAGTAATTTAATGCAACTTGTAGCCAATAATTCCAACAATGTAATTTCAGTCAAAAATTCATAATAAGTTTCATTACAGTCCTTTTATCCATTAAATAATACATTCAAACGTCTTCTAGTTCCACAACGCATATAATACTATATCTTTCTAATAATCTTTCTACCCAAAATTTTTCTATCATTCTTATATTCAAGCCTCGCAGTCAGTCGATTTTCTCTCCCTCCCCTCCCTCCCCTCCCCCACGTCCCCCCTCAACTCAACCTCCGGTTTCAAATCAACCTGAAATCTGAACGGTTTCCCTTCCATCTGTTTCGCTCTCGTCCTGAACGCGAGCGACATCGATAGCGACACCTTCCTCGCCGTCCGCGACGAGTCGCACAGGTACGCGTGGCATTCCGTCGATCGGTCGCGTGACGACATCTCGCGAACGAGGATAAACGCCGCGACTCTCGGGTACTTGGTGTCCTGTACCGCGTAGGAGATGAACTCAAGGGGGGTGAGTCCCTTATCGGGGAGTGTCCTCTTCGAGGTGTTTCTTCGATGAAATGTTGCGTTGATTCCGTAGTCGGAGATAACGACATCGATCAGGGGGAGATCTTCCCCAGGTGTTAGACTCTTCATCTCCAGGATCATTTGATCGATGAGGGGCTGAGTGTTTTTAACGCCCCAGAGACTGGAGCAAGGACGGTAACCGAGGTATTTGACGATGAAATTCTGGGGAAGTTTGTCTACTTTTAAGTCTTCCGAACTCGATGGTTTCCCAGGTTTTCGTTTGGTGGCTTCTGAGCCTTTTTGTGACGTCATTTCAGAGTTGGATTTGCGTGGTTTTTGAACGTCATCGCGTGATTTGGTTTTTTCAGTTGGCTCTGAGCCAATACGATCACGTGATTTAGCTGCCGCGGGTTGATCGTCAGCGTCTTCTGAGTCATCGATGCGAGAGAGGGAAAGCCTTTGAATGACGTCATCTAAATGCTTCGCTTCAGATTTAGAGGCGCTCATCCTTTTAATTTTTTTAAAGTTAAAATATTTATCTGATAATGTTAAAAAGTTAATACGTGTATTAAATTGTATTGACTTTTATAGCTACGAAACACAACCCTACAATAAAATAAGCAAATAAATCCAGTCTAATGTAATAAGTAAAGTATTAAAAGTAAATGTATGACATAATATAAAATACTAATTGCTTTGAAATGATTCGCTTAACATAGTTTATAAATCACTAAGAATGTCTTATGCCTATAGGTTCTTTATGCTGCCAATGAACGCTGACGCGTCTAATTAATTAAGCATCGATCTATTTATAGATTATCATCGCATCCACAATTTAATAACATTAGTATACAAATGTTATTACTTTGCAAATCCTATATTACATGTGACATTCATTGTCATACAATTTATAATAAACAAATATTTTATTATTGGCTAGAAATTTCTAGACATTTCTGATCCTATCTTCTAAAATTTCGATATATTTCCTTCTCGTTTTTCGTTAATATTATATGCATTTCATATTCTACTATATATTATACTGTGCCTATATACGATATATTATATAGTCTCGAGAATTTTATATTCTATTCTGAACCGATATTTACAATTTAAAATACAACGCTAATTCGATTTTAATTCGTTTTACGATTAACGATAATTGACCGTAATTATATTCAATTCAAAACCTAATGGAGCCACGCAGGTAATTTTGTGTTAGTTTTCATATAGACCAACGCAGGGCGATAGTTACCTGAACTAGCTGACTACAAAAAGCTTATAACATCCTCTGTGACCGATGCGCTTGACTGACTTCATAAGGTTGAGTACTCTCACTGCACTGCTGTTTTACGAATACGGTTCTCAATCCGTGGCAATCGATCTACTTATATATTCATTAAAGTACTAAAACGTGTATATTTTTATTAACGTTTGATTATTATATTACCATATAATAATGAAACGTTATAATACAATTATTATATGTCTTTTAATATATAATTTATTATTTAAATATATTTTTATAATATTATCTAATAAACATATTTTATTATAATATTATTGCACAGATATACAATGTATTATTTATTATAGAAATATCGATAGATTCAGGAAAACTTTAACTTAAAGTAAACGCGCTAAATGAAGAAGTTGTTAGTTAATAGCACTTATAAGTATGATAAGTTATCAATAAGTCAAACAGTTAATATTAAAATGATCAAACTTAAATATATTTCTGAAATTTAAAAATTAATACTTTAGAACGTATTTTATTTTCACTATTTATCAAAATTAAAGAAGTTTACATTAATATTAAGTTAAAGTGAATCATTATTTATGCAATGAAACCGCAAAATTATCATAAATCAAGTTTATCGAGTAATAGCTATTCAGAATTTATCTTTTCTATAAAATACTCGGCGATCAATCATGCGTGACGAAGTTGTAATATGGGCCAGATCGTCACGGTTCAACCAATTCTAGTGTAGGCCTAGTTTAAAGTTTAAACACGAGTTTAAACGGGTTAATAAATGTAATTTAATAACGACGCCAAATAAACAAAAGAACGTGCATTTTAAGTTACAAAGTGATATAGTATTTCGTATGGGCGTTATAACAGAAGTTCTATATTTAAATAAATCATAAGCGAATCAGTGACGATACACCACTGTGTGCCTTCACTGATAGTTAAGAGGGGGGGGGGGGGGTTGTAACCGACCCTCCTCAAATTACGAAAATAAAGTTAAAATTGTTAAATTAAAAATCTGGGTATTGAATAAGGTATACACTTCTGAATCTGAATTCTAAATAGGGGGGGGGGGGTGCATGATAACTATTTTAACAATCTGAGTATTGAATAACTAATAGCCTAATAAGGCCTATATTTCTGAATTTCAATTTTATGCATTTTTCAATCGTTATATTTTAATATTTTTTTACTTCTTTCTTTGTGGAATGAATTACTGACATTTGTTATGTCTTGATGGCCCATTGCACGGATACTATCACTGTTCTCCAAAAAATACAAAACAAAGCAAACTACTTTCATGTTTAACCTAAATCAATAATTATAACTGTAGGTTTAGAAATACTTAGATTTTGAACAAATTTTGAATCAAAATACCGATATTACGTTTCGTGTAGATGCTAAACATTATTCACCGGGTAAGGCTATATTAGTTACTATCATTCATTGCAAAGAAAAATTAATATAAAAAACATTTAAACTGATTTTTAATATAACAAGTTCTGAACAAGGTCGATTTCTCAATCTATTGTAGAGTTATCGATAAATGTCGCCATCTGGCTAATGCTTTGAAAGTGACTTAAATCTATTATTAGAAAATTTGTGCAGATTCAAACAAAATAATAAGGGGTGGGGGGAGGGACTGGTGTCAATTTTTGCATGGAATCTAATATAAAAACATATATTAATGGTATTCTAAAGTTATGTTGTTTCTAGCAAATGTTTTAACTAAAACGCTAAAGTATTTATTGCTATAATTTTACTATGCAAAATATTGCATTATAATAATATGCACAATAGTTTAAAAAATCCCTTTTTGCTGTTTATTAATTAACTCTTTATTCTTTAATTTAGGAAACATTTAATTACAGTAAATATAAATTACTACATTAATTTCCCAAAACAAGTAATTGCAAAGTTGAATTACGTAATAAAAACTTCCATGATAAAATGTAATATTATTGTATAATATATTTATTTAATATTATTTAATAATGTATTTATACGGTATATTTTCTCTTTTTAATAGTTTTCTTTGATTGTATTTTTATCTATTTAAATAGTACTCAAAAAACATATTTTCATAAAAAAATATTTTCATTCATCTATATGGATTCTTTGGGGCCCAATGTTCCTAAAACCACCAATGAAAATGCACTAAAGTGCATCTGACGATTTGTAAGTAAAAGTTCAAATAATAAAGTACAATTCAAACTTCGCACTTAAAACGTGCGATTTTAACTGCTACGTCTCGGCGCCGTCGCTCATTTCAACAACGGAAGGGCATTATTTCAATGCGGAAAGTTTGCAACAATCGTCAAATATAAAAAGATCAAAGATCTGTTGACAATAAACGCCGAATGATTTTATTGTAGACGCGAGTAGGTGTTACTGTAAGGTTCATTACGTTGCGGCGACGCAGTCGCGTTGCTTGCGTTATTATCGCGTTTAGCGTTAATTGAGCCGTTTTTGTGTCATGGAAGTTTGTTGGATTGTTAGATTCGCCCACGCTTTTAGATATTAATGAATTTCAAGAATAATTTCCAATCAGCTGAAGCGACGATTAATACAATAATAATGCGAAGTTATGACATTTAACGCTAAGTTAAGACATTTTCAATTATATAAAGAAATGCAACATTTCTGAGATGTAGTAAGGAAGTTTGGTTTTAAAATAATTTCTTGGATATATCATTAACCAAATTATATATAGATTTTTTTAATTCTTGTGCATGAAGAAAGTTCGAACATGTTGTTTGGGACTCTGATTCCGAATATATATTTGGTTTTTACACAGCACGTCAGGTTTTTAAACAATTTCAGTTTATATAATTCACTTGAATAGTATAGAACATAAGCTTGTTCCGAAATGTTTTCAACAGCAATATAGTTGTAGCAAGTATCATATGTATTTCTCTTACAAATCACTAGTCACACAATAGTTAGACATTCTTAAAGTATTGCTCTCATGACTTCCTGTTATGTTTTGCTGCTGGAGTCGTCACGTTTAAGGCGCCAACAGTAGCCAGCCATTATGCTTGAGTTCCACCGACTTGTTACCTGCTTGGTGACTTGGTCCATTTCACAAATACTCTGATGGAATATCTCACCCTGCTGCTCACTGTAAGCACTCAAATTTGCAGGAAAGTAGTTTGTATGGAATGTAAGAAATAAATGTTGATGCCCATCTGCTTACAAAAAATGAGAACTCTTCAATTGTAGTGGGTCAAAAATAGAATCAGAATATCGTCAGATTCGTCACAATGTGAAATAGCGCCAAGCTACAGTAACAATCTGACATATGATCAATTTGCTCTCTCCAAATCAACGATATTCCGAATTTTGTCTTATTCTGTCCTTGATGGCACTGCCTCAGATTTTTCAGACAAGATATGCAAAATAAATGTGGTGCCCAGATCTTATCTGGATCACCACACTTGCTTCAAAACTCAACATGATGACATGATTTCACAAAGTCTGTTATAGGCATTCACGGCTCATTGGTGCAGAATTTTCCGTCAATGTCTATGGTCTATTTGCTGAGATATAAGACACTATAGGCACTTTGTTATTGCTGGTGAAGGTTTAAATAAGCAGATGTAGTTATTAAGCAAGCTACAGCAAAGTTATTACAGTTTTAGATTGAAACAATCTCTAAAAAATGACTGTACTATTAACTTATTACAGTAATTCTTAATGTAAAAGAAAGCGGAAATGTAATCGGGAAATTTGGAAAAACCTGACGTGCTGGGGAAAATGCAACTGTACCAAAGTCATTAGCTATGATTTATATTCAAAATACTATAACAAATGAACATATGAATAGTTTTAAAACAACCGATATCATGCAGACCAGTGTTTTTAATAAACTTTTGTTAACTTTCTAAATTTTGTATTTCAATATAAAGTATTGATTATCTAAATCAAATTTTGTTCCAATTTTTAAAACTCTATTTCATGTCAGAGATATTAACTTAGGCGCGGTTTAGATCAAACGATATGAATCAGAATACGAACCATTACGAGTCAAACTGACAATGGCTAATATAAAGTATTATAGCTATCATCGAGTTGAAGCAATTAATGATCTGTTTATTGTTGTTCTTTATTCGAAGACTAATAAATTCTGTAAGTCGTCAGGGTTCAAGAGACTGGGGACAGTCCACTGGCTAAGCAGCTGTCTGGCTAAGCTGCTGACTGGCTAAACAGCTGACTGGCTAAGCTGTTAACTGGCTAAACTGCTGACTGGCTGACTGGCTGCAAAGCTAGATTGCATGATCAATAGCACTGAGTGTTGAGTTTTTTCTTGAGTGCATCTGTTTAAAAAGTAATCGGAGGAAGCCTGGGTGGTTATTGATCTCCAGTACGATTATAGTCCTACAGTAAAACTAGAAAAATAATAGAGTATGATTTGAAACATGTGAATTATAATTCAGTGGCTTACTACACACTTTAGTGAGATGCATATTCAATACCTATCGTACATTTATCTTACGTTTTGTTTAAAATTTTCAAAGATGCCAATTCAAAGACTTTATGTCTAATCTCCTTTAATTTTTTCTAAGTCTCTGCCAGATGCTTTTGTAAACTTTTCAAAGGTTCTAATTGACTCATAAATGTCGGCTGAGATTAACTGTCCGATAATTATATCGCGACGAAGAATCGGACAATTATCGTCGATAGCTTTTTGAGCGATAAAGTCTGAACCGATTTCGTGCGAGGTTTTCGTTCGTGTTTTACAGTTGAGAGCAATTTGCACTTATGAATAAGTTGAGTGCAGTTTGTACGGTGCAGATAATATGTTGATATTAATCAGATTTATTAAGTGTATCATTTAGACTTATGTTCTGTGTGCAGTATTAAGGCGTATGATAATTAAAGGATATTATGGTTTCTATACGTCTTCTGTACACATGTGATAGTTAATGTTTATGCTTGAGTTATGTTATCGACATACGGTATGTTCTTCAACAACACGAATTGGGTTCATTTGAAAATATTTATAAACTCATGAGAATTTTGAAATTTATCACGCTTTATTCGTTTCATAACATTTTGTACTGTGTATTTGCTGTATAATTGAATTAAACTAATTAATAAACATTTGATTAGGCAATAATTACACGAATATGAGCCCGAATAAATTACATTTTAAGTTGAAATAGTTCGTATTTATCTGTGTTGCTGTAATGGTTAAATTAACTGATCTTAATAATATAGACTTATCTTAATAATATTGAGCTTTTAAATTAATTATAATGTTCCTTGATTTTATCAAAAACTATGGTTTACAGTAGGTCTACATCAGATTCTGGAACTGAATATTTGAAACATATAATTGCTTAACATCCATAATATTTGACAATTAAAATTTAAATATTAGGTAAATTACATTAATTTAGACACAACCAATGCATCATTCATTCAATAAATCGAATCATTTATTCAATTACATTGCACCAATTGATTCGATATTATAATGATTCTTATTATCACACTGCATAATGCGTTTCTATTTTATCGCGTCCGTGTTAAGTGCGTGTTTGTATACAAAACTAAATTCTTACGTACACACTCGGGACTTTCAAATGTGTACGCGGTACCTCGCGTGACTTCTTTGAATTTAATATCAGATTATCTTTGTATCATTTAACCGCTCAGTCGCCAGGTTTTACAATTATATGCAATTTAATTGAGATTACCGTGCAAAATTTTATTATCGAAAAAATATTAGGTCTAAAGACATTTTTAACCACGTAATTTTGCCTCTCTCCCCTTCCCACATTTATAGCTTAAACTTCAATATGTAACAACATAAATTAGTTAAATTATTACTTGTTTATGATTACTACTCGATTTTTTAGTAATTTTCTATTAGAAAAACAACTGAACTAACTTTAAAACTAAACTATAGAAGTTAAAATGAGTTAATTAAACGAAACCTTATTCACAACGTGATTATAATATGTTTCAAATTTCTATTGTTGAAAAATAATAATCAATTTTTTTAAAGTATTAGGCCAAACTGAATTCTGTTGTTAACTAATTTAATGCTGATAATACAATAATATATCTAGTGTTCTGATTTCAAATTTAATAATTGTATCGCTTTAATTAATAGCTCTCATTTAAAGAATGAATAAAACACAACGACATTCAATTGTTGATTGTTATCTATCGAATAAAAAACATCTAATCCATCATCCCTCTCATTTATCATAATTCTCTGAGACATAAACTTATTTTATTGAATTATGATAGCAATATGCGATGATAATTACTAGTGTGCGATTGTAAACATGCTAAGAAAGCTTTCACGTTATAAATTCAATCATTAATCGCGTTCCCAGCCTATATTATACTCTTTATTATGATCGCAATTTTAATTTAACCGCTCGTTAAATAACAAACGATGCCCCCTATCGATTACTTAAGATCAGCGTGTTATCGGCGTAGCGGGGGTTTGCCTAATTTGTGAGCAACCCAAGGCTCGCGTCTTGGTCGATGAAACCATTAATTAGCTTCAAGGTGACGATGATTTATCTGTTATCTGCGATAAATGCTCAATGAGATTGATTAGTAGAAAGACTTGATAAGAGATACACGTCATTAGGGTTTAAACACAATGGGTTATGACAATGAATTGGTAGAATGTCAGAGAATGACACAATCTTCTTCATTTTATATGACACTGGGCTTATCAGCTTGATTGTACCGCTGCGATGACAGGACTTTCATAATGTTGTATGATATTTAATAGAATTAAAGTTATGTAATAACGCGTGTAATTGACCATAAAATATAATTTATAAGCAGTTATCACTATAGTGATTATGCGTGTTCATTTTATTTAAAATGTCAGTGCAGATGTTTAATTAAACACTTATAATTTCATGAAATTATAGCTTATAACTTGCTGCATCCTTTACGTATACGTCTATATATGGAATACTCTGCCCGAGTTCTAGCAATTCCAAGGTGCGGGTTACAATGAATTTCATAAATATAATATATTTATAATTTTTATTTTAACGTAGAGTCTAGACCATTATAATACATTTTATCCAGCATCGATGTGCTAAACATACAGACTACTTTATTTTAAATTATAAAAAATGTCAAGAAATTTCCTTAAATAAAAACGCTAAATTAATTTTGAATTACAAACAATAAATTATTTCATAATTTTATTTTCATAATGTATATCAACAAAGTTAAACATTTTTCTGATATAAATATGGACAATATACATAAATAGAACTTCACATTACAATATATACAATATTTAAACATGTAGAAAGAACAGTTTGAAAATGCCAATATAACAAAACTTTATTCTGGTTTAAAATAGAGAATCATGTGGTAATTATGTGCTTTTTTATACACGAATCAATTTTCGCTGCATATGGTTTAGTATAGATGCTAAATGTTACAATAAAAATCACTTTATTACAGTAGTTGATAAGAGATAAGAGATAAGTTCTATATATAAAAAATTAATATGAATGAATTAATATAAATTTTAATACGAATGAATTAGTTGGAATTAAACTTAATATGAATCACATTATATATTATCAGCAGAGTTTTTACGCGGACTGAATTCTTATTGTTTACTATAATCGCTACATTTTGTCATGAAGAATTTATTCTTTATCAATGATAGATTTATTTATAATTTTCTATTTCAAACTGATTTTTAACTTTACAACTTGAACTTGTCTAAACTCTCGCTGCGTCGCTTTTATACGGTTGAAAAAGATTCAACGACGGCGCGAAGTCACTCTTCGGCGATCTCTCCCCCGACTTCGGTGACGTTCTACGCAATAAAGATGACGTCACATTCATCGTCTGTCTCTCAACTGAAGTCATAGACTTAGAATTAAGCAACGCGTGGCAATTACAATTAGCTTCCCCCGTAATGGCCGCCGAACAAAAACGCGGGATGTGCCCAGCGAATAGCGGCCCAGGCGCGTGATCACGTGACTGTAGCTGCTGAGAACTTGGCGGTAAAAACGAGCCTAGCTGCATGGGATCTAAACCGCCTGGTAGCCCTCGAATGCCCTGATTGGCTGAAAGAGACGACAGTAGCAGGGGATCGTGTAGTGTAGGCGCCGAGCCCCTTAGCGGGCTAAGCGAGCCGTAAGACGCAGCGGCCGCTCGCTGTAGCCCGGCGCTCGCGTAGTAGTTAAACTGCGACGGCGGATGAGCCTGCGATGGGTGGTGATGAGGCGAAATAGTTCCCCCAGCTGCGGCTGCAGCGGCTGCGGCGGCTGCCGCGTAGGGATACTGCGAGAACGCGGCGTTGACGAGGTAGGCGTAGACATTGGGATCATAAGGCCACGTCATGGCGATACGTTGACGTTTGTCTTTCATGCGGCGATTTTGAAACCAGATCTGATTGAAGTAAAGAAAAAGTATATAATAATATTCATTTTTTAAGTCAAAATTCGTATTAATATGCTTTTTATTAAAATTATTCAACATGGTATATTAAACAAATGTAAAAATATATATGTAATATGCTGCTGTATACTCTTAGATTGCAAAATGATTCTTGCGATTTATCCACGTTATGCTGCCATATCATTTGTATTGTATTCATTAAATAAATTTTTCTATCAAAACTTTTTAATTTATATATATATATATATTTTTTAAAATTTACATACTGCGTATACTGTATTATATAATATATCTTTATTCACACTAAATTTAAGAACAACAGCAAAAAACAAATCCAAAATGCGCGTGTACCTTTATGGTTGACTCGGGTAAGTTGAGCGATGCAGCCAGTTCACATCGTCTGGGTCTTGACACGTAGTTTTCCTTAAGAAACTCTCGTTCAAGTCTCGTCAGCTGATCGCGAGAGAACGCCGTGCGATATCTTCGCATCAGATTGTCGTCGGTCGGTGAAGCTGTAATAGAAAAAAAAATTTCATTTCATTGTGTTATTGTATTAAGTTAAATAAATATCCAGAGTAGGTCTACTTTTTTAGTTTAAAATCAAGCGCAGTCGGAAAAAGCAGTAAAGTATAAATTTTGTATTCTCTATATTAGAAAAATCTAAAGCTTTAGTACAATTATTAAGATGCTGAATAAAAGATCAATACCAAAACATTGCGTAAAGAATTCTAATTATTAAAAGATAATATCTGTAAGTTTAGATATTTTAATGCTGCGCAATATACAAAGCTTGTGTATTTTTTCATCATAAATCATCTACAATACTTTCTAAAAAATCTGTTTTTAATCCAAATTTAACGCTAAAAGAAATCTTTGTAAACGAGTTCATTTTACAGCAAGTTTTTTGGCTTTTGTGACAACGTTTATAAAAATTACATCAATATTGATGAAACAATACATTATTATTAAAAGAAGAGGCTTTAGTCTAACAATCAGACCTATTTTACTAATTCTTTTTGAGACTACTTGTATCGATGATATATCATAGTTTAGCTGATGAGTCTCTCGAGTCAAACATCAGTCAGTTGTAATAACACCTCAAAATTGGAACATGCATTATTGAATAGCGTTGTCCTATTATAACGTTCTGAGTATAAGTGGTTCATCTTAAAGTTCCATACATCATAATTAGCGCTTCGTGAAAAGGTTTCAGAGACAATCAGTTTATTCACGAAGAGACAACTGCATTTTAATCATATGGAAAGGCATTTGATGTTTGTCCATATGGAAAGTCAATTGTATATATATATGCAGTTTGTCTACTGCATGTATATTTAAAGACAATAGCAAGTTTTTCATAATCCTGAAAGGCAATGGCAATTTACAATAAGCCCAAATGGATGCAGTTCTGTGAATTAGTAAAGTTGTCGTATAAAATATTTAATAATCGTGATATAATAATGACTCGGAATTCGAATTAGCTATTTACGCCAATAAAAAATATATCAAACAGAATTGCATTCGAATTTGCAAAAATGTATAGCAATATTTTACAACAATTGATATTTTTCAGTTTCATAAAGTATTAATAAAACTCTCTATACGAAATACTAAAAGCTCCGTATTTTCGCAAATTATTTGACACTATAATTATTTGATTAGAGCTATAAAACACAACTTTTATTGTCTTAATTACAACCATTGCTAACAAACACCATAACTCTAACAATCATTGATCTGATGTCGAATTGCATAAATTAGCTGTTAATATAAACGCTTCAATGAGTCTAACATCATTCTTCAAAGTATCAACAGATGGATACCAAAGTCTCAGAGGGATATTTACATCAACCAAGTGACGAGGTCTTTCCATAAAAGCATCGAGGGAAAAGAAGAAAAACATGATGTTGCTCGTTAACACCCAGGCTCTGATTTATAACTGATAATAGTGGGAATTATCGCGTTATTTCTTTATTTCAAATGACATCAAAGTCGGGTGATAAAATTTGGCTGTTAGTAATATCCCGTAGGATTTGTTACAACTTAATCAAGATGATGAATAATAAAGATGATTTCTTTTAATGTTTAAAATATGTTAGTGTAATTGAATGAATTGAATGAATTATTGCAGATTTTAAGAAATGAATTTCAAAATAAATATCTGAATAAATGAATACATGAATAAATAAATAACTTAATTTATTAAATGATTCTATTTCTGTTCAGTATGTAACATAATAATATTGACAGCTTTCGTATATATACATGAACTTCTATCCACAGAAAGCAGCTCCTTCAAATATAAATAGCAATAAAAATCATTAAATAATGAGCACAAAAATCATTACGTAAATACACAAAATTAAATAAACTATCCAGTTATTACATTAATTTCAAAACACACTCAAAAGACGACTTCAACGTCCAATATCGTAATGGCCTTATCACTCTGTAACCCGGGAGATAACTGCTTTCTGAGTGGACATCTCTCGAACCCGGTCTCCGGGAAGAAATTGTCGCCTTCCCTTATCATCCCGGCTTCTACCGGGGATGGTAATTGGGAGATTCTATCCCGATCCAGTTCCTGGCGACATCTGACGTTATCTAGAGACACTGACGATCGCCAAATTGACTTCGATTTATTGACTTTGGCTAGTCGAGACAGAGATAATATCGTGTTCTCTCTCAGCTTGATTCAGAGTTTAGACCTCTGATCCGTTTAATTTCATTCGAGTTTGTATCAGTGAAGAGAATCTGATAGTTTTATTGGTTTCTGATGTGTGAGTGTACATGTATAGTCAGTGGATTTCATTTTAAAACTTTTAAGTTTCTTCCAGTTATAGCATAATATATTCAATTTAAAATGATTTGTGGTTTATTTTCGTATATTTATCCAGTCGATTTGCTTATTATGCATTAAAATGCGAAAAACTGTGATATTTATGAAGATAAAGTTTGTTAATATTATATTCATCTATTTTGAAAATGAAAAGGTGAAATTTCCTTCTACAATGTAAAGACATTGTAGAATGAAATCTTTGTTTATCGACAACAAAGAATTCATAGAACATTTATATTGTATAATAGAGTATAAGCTCGTTAATTAAGGATGATAATACCATTATATATGATACCGCATCATCATAATGCAATGATTGTACCATAATACATTGTATTAAAATGTAATATGTAATTAAAATAACTATCATTAAATTACACGTTCTAATCTCTATAATCAATTTAATACTGTATACATACACTCTAAATATATTTAGAATATTTCCTATTATAATAAAATGTCAAAATATTCATTATAATAAAAATAAAATTATAATAAAATAAAAAGGCGAAAATCTATAGGTAAAGTTCAATAACCCGTAATTACAATACACAATACAATACAATTTATATGTAGGCCTAATTAAAACACTATATTAATCATACTTTAAGCAGACAAAAAATATATTTCAAACAACACAGTTTTAATTTCGTAATTAATAAAAAAGCAAAAACTTACTTTTATTATCATGCGACTGATATCCACCTTGACTTTCATCATAACGCCCGTCATCATCATCGACATCATCATCATCGCTGCTATTATTTCTCTCTTTCCTCGATGACTCCCAAGCATCTCCCCGTCCCCTTACCCCCGCGTCCCCCTCATATTCCCTCGGACTAGGCGTCCTCATCGCCGCAATATTTCTTTCCGAGTCCACTCCGGAAAAAAGTTGAAATCTATTCGTTTGCAATTGTCCATTATAATGTCTATTATCATACCCACTTCTATTTACGTCAGTTGAACCAAAAGCAGTACTGTGAACATCAGGATATTGAGTATCCTTAGCAATTCCTCGATTAAATTCTCCTAAATGAAAAGAACTAAGTTTCTCTGATCGGAAAAGAGTCGGATCGATGAAGGAAGGACGATGTAGAACCGAGGGACGGTCCTCGAATGGCCGATGAATGACCGGGGCGGGGACCGTTAGACGGGGGCTGGTTTGGGGGGATTGTTTTAGTTCGTCTGGGTTACGTACTGAGCGAGAATTCATCGGCCATTTGATGTCATTCGATTGAGGAATATTGTATTGAAGTGACGCCCCGACATCCATTGTGAAAACTTTTATACTTATGTTTTTAAACTTTATTTATATGATAAGACAAAATTATTTATTTCTTAAAACTGAAACTTAAATGGAAATTTTGTTTATAATTAAAAGTTTTATAATCCACTATCTAAGCGCGGAACTTTATCAGTCTGAACGATTCAATCAATTTAAAATAAAAGTACACTTATTGCGACTCCTGTTCGATAATAACAACTAATTATGATCGTTTTTAGTCTTTTCTTGGCGATATCTATCAGAAAGAAGTCAAGAAGCATTGTGCTCAGAAAGAGTGAATCTAGGCAGCAATATCAGCCAATAGCATCGCGCGTAGAAGCTTGACCAATGAGAATTTAGAGATTGACGAAATCGTGAACGAGGTTATTGTCTAGCTTTTATAGGCAATGCAAGATTGACAACCAATTAGAGAGAAGTAAATTTATTGCCTTAAACTGTTGATATCGATATTTCTTTAATAATATTTATTTTAATTTTTTGGTCAATAGAAATTAAAAAGCTCAATTGAAATATTAGAATAATCAATTGAGATCAGATTGCATTGTTTTCGAAATGAATGCAATTAATTGTAATGAATTCAAGAAAAATTAATAAAGTTGTGGAATGCCTTAAAGTAATATATTTATCTTCGAAAAGATAAATATATCTAATATATATGCATATATAATAAATTGTATTTTTATTCTTATTCTATTTCGTTTATTGTTGTTTCTACACTTTGCGTGAATACAAGACATATATTATATATGAAAACAATACATCCTCTATCATATATAACAAATATATAATTTATTATAAAAAAATTGTTAAAAATTTGATGTATAAAACATTGAGAAATTCTCTTTAGATAAATCATATTGAGCAAATGCATAAAATATGCAAGAAACGTATAACAATGAAGGACATCGGCTTATAATTATAGCAATTCAACACATTATAATACAGAATATGCTTATAGACAGTGAAGAGCTTCCTCAAAAAAATAAATGATGACCCTTTTAAGTTATCATTCATATTTTGTATACCACCACATGAATGTATTAGCCAATTTATTCACTAAATCGTCATGATTTTACCAGCAGATACCTAGAACTGTGGTATACAAAAATTCAATTTACCTTCAAAATTGGGGGCTATAACCCCCCCCCCCCCCCATAACCTCCGCCCCCACTTCTAAGCCACCGCTAATAGAGACTAATGCACGCAATTTTTATTACTCTGCTGATTTTCCCAGCATCAAATTTAAATTTAAAAATCCATCCGTGAAGTTACAAATCATCACGTCGAAACCTCATGAGTATATCTACTTGTCCCTTTATCTGTCCTTCTTCTTGTCTTACTCCGTATCTTTGCCTCCCCCTTCGGCCAGCTACGCACCCCGGGGATGAAGCCTTTTAGTCACGGAAACTTTAAGTCGATCTGCTTTTTATTGCTCGCGTGTGATTATCGAGATACTAGTCGCCGGGGCGCGCGATTAGGATTTTATTGGAGGACCAAGGGTCGCCCCGAGGCGCCCCTAATTGACTACTAATGAACCCTAATGAACTGAATTTACTCGCTTTATTTCCTGTCGAGATATAACCCAAGTTGCGCGTTAATCATTTACTGCAATAAAACAATTATGAAGAAAGATGATGTCGATCATATAGCAATTATTACTATAATATACTGAGTTTACTTAATCAAAGCAAAAAATAACAAACATCTAAATAGACTTAATATGATGCATAACATATGAGGTTGTAAATCCTAATATAAGATTTGACACGAAGATGTCAAAAAATGAATTCATATTTTATGGATAGGCCTATTTGTTTCACATATACGAGAACCTTATTTTTTATTCTGTCAAATGTACATAATTATTACAAATTATAAAGCAGTCCGTTTTCCTACATGCAGTCAGATTATTAATTTTAAAAGCATGATATGATTACAAAGCTACACTATATAATAGGTTATAAAAATGACTATCTTTCGAATCGATTATTTGAAGGAAATTGTGCTCATAATAGAAGTTAGTGTTATATATTTTGAGTACAATCCAGTATGTTGCAATTTAACACGCCTATAAAATGGTATTAGCGTTTCATGTTATACTTCCGATAGCAATCATATAAATGAAGGATCCATTCATTACATTTAAACATGCTTCTATTCATGCGCTTATCTTCTAAATATCTCGACGTTGTCTCTAGACGATTAATTTTCGTTTCATCTTTACAACGCATCTCATTCACTGTTATTTCTTGTGATTACGTAATAAGTTGTAACTGATCGACAAATTGAACAGTTAAATAACCATTGAAGCTATTACAATGAAGAAAACTTCACGGATTGGTTTTAATCTTTCCATCTCTGGCCATCCGGTCAGTTAGCAGGGAACAATAGGAATATTTATAGCGAAAGTTACTCGCTTTTATATGAATGATAAAATCTCCGGCAGAGTATAATAGTCGAAACAAGAAATTGATAATCTCAATGAGTTCATTAATACACATTGTGATAAAAGCCTCTTACTTACACATTTGTATGTATAAACGATCTAGTAAAGGCTTTTATGACTGAATGAATTATTTAGCTTAACAGTAAATATTAAAACATAGGCCTACAAGCTTGATAATAAATAACATCAAATTTCTTTTCGAAATCAATGAAAGAAAGGAGGAGGGGGGGGGGCCGGGGGTGGGTGTTGTCTTGTTAAAACTGAAGATAAATTCTGATTAATATTCTCAGATCTCCTAATTTGTCCATAAATTAACATACAGACAAATAATTCATATTGAAACTTATTTGATTAAATTAATTGCTCATAAATGAAGAAAGAAAAGAATGATTAGAAATGAAAAAGGGGCATTAAATCTACAGAGATCAAAAGGATACTCGTCCCCACTTAGTATGTAAGAAATATGAAATATTATCCCTCACGAGGGATATAATGGGCACCATCCTCCCCCCCCCCCCCAAAAAAATAGTAAAAATATATGTACTGCTTAAGTTCTTGTATTACTTTCCGCCATAATCTCTAATTGTTTTCATTGCTTTAAAAAATTTAAAAAAAATTAAATAAATTTTTCCGGCAATTTACTAAATTAGGCATCACGTGACAGTCTTAATATCACGTGACAGGATGGAGGGATTTCATTATTACGACGAAATGAAGGGCGTGGAGGAGGGAGAGGGTTATCCGGGGGGACCGGGGGTGGCGGGGGGAAGCCAGGATGACGGTCACGTATCTAATCCCCACGTTGACACGAAATACGTGCAGGAGTTGAACGCTGAAAAACTGACTTTAGATCATGAAACGTTCCCCCATGCTATTAGACTCGTTTCACACGGTGGGTTTCAGTTTTGAGACTGCATAAAAGCTAACCTTTTTTAATTTCGTGGTTTTTACTTTCAGTTAATTGTTGTGACATCCCATTGCACTCCGTTATGAACAAGATTTTGATTTCTTTGAAATCTATTTCATATAAACATTTGCTTCACTCAATTATGTAAAATATTGAATCTTTTTATTTAAACCCCAGTGCAATTTCTTTACTGTAAAACAGTTTTAAAATGAGTATAGTACTGTTTTAATTACAGTTGCAGTGTAATTTTTTTATGACAAAGCGTGTTATTTGATATTTAAGGTAATTTGTATATTTTAGAAATCAATAGGATCACATTGGGTCGTGATAAACTTATAGATTTACACAATGATCGACCGACTAAAATGTCGCTGAAAGTTCGTGTTCCGACTTTGGAATATCCCAAGGTGGGAACGTTTAATATTCATTTTTGCAAAAAATCAATATTTCTATGAAGTTCTGTTACTCTGTTTTTTAAAAGTAGTTTTAGCCGTTTGCTATATATGGTATATGGTACTATGACTAAACAGCACGCGACAAAATGGTGCCGATAAAACAGTGCGGACATTTGAGAATATTTAAATTTTAATTTTTTTAAATGCTGACCCTAACTCTATTGTTAATTAACCCTAATTAAATTTTGTCTTTGCTTTGCTGTTTTGCTCTGCACTATTTTGTTGTGACGCTGTTGTCAGAGCCATTTTGTCGCGTTACCCTGACGTACCCTTACATCAAGTGTACGATTTATATCTTCTCTGATATGGCTGTCAAGATCATACTTAATGTTATAATTATTCTCATATCTTTCATCTTGATACCTTTGAACTAATCTCTTTCTATTTTCTATGTATTTCCTTCCCGATGTACCTTTATCCGTAGCCTTTTCATTTTTTTTTCTTTTTGAGGGACCTTTTAAAATCTTCAATACTTATATTATATATTGTTTACTTTTAATATTTCTTTTATTTATAATTATATCAACACTTTAGCCGTATAGTATCAAAATTGGTTTTGTATAAACGCTATGTTGTATAAGTGCAGTTTAATATAAATGCAGTATTGTATAAACGCGCGTGTTTTTCGTTTTCTTTTAGTTTAACTTTATCGGTAAAATACTCGGCCCCAAGGGCAACACACTGAGACGGCTCCAAGAGGAGACCAGCTGCAGGATGGCTATATTTGGACGCGGATCCATGAGGGATAAGGAAAAGGTTTCTAAAACATTTTTTGTATCAAAATTTAGTTTATTTTTTTTCATCAGATGTTTGTCAGAGTGTTAAAAGTTGGTGATACGGAATTGGTGGGTTTTGGGTTTGAGTTTTCGTTAAGCGGATTTGATTTCAGTGTTATAGTGCTTTGTCACTTGCCGAGCCCTTTGCAAATTAGTTTATCCTTTGAGCTTGTTTATTTGCTGCGCCCTTTAGTAATTTGCAATTTGTTTATTTCAAGTAACTGTTAGAATCCTGATTGCTGTTTAATTCAATATGATATAAGAACCTTTTGATATCAAAATCTGTTATTTGATGCACCCTTTAGCGAGAAATTGATTTAGATGCTCTAAATTCGGATTCTGTCATTTGCTGCACCCTTTTTAAATTATTAAGACTCAAGCGTTCACTCATAATGCTTTCTTTCCAATTTAATTTGTAGCTAATTTGTTGCTTTTCTGTGCTAATGTGACGTTAGTAACTAATAATTGCTATTAGGAAGAAGAATTGCGGCAGCAGGGAGGGAAGTACGCTCATTTAAACGAGGAACTCCACGTGTACATAGAAACATTTGGACATCCGATTGACGTACACAGACGACTTTCAATAGCGTTGCATGCTCTCAGACGTCATTTAGTTCCAGTAAAACAATAATCTGTTTTTCTCGTTTATATATAAATATTATTAAATAAATATTTATTACAAAGTTATTATTAATAATTATAATAATAGTTTAAAACTTGTTAGCGAAGAGGTAGAGAGTCGGACTTGATAGTTTGCAGTTAGATTGCAGTGAATGTTGTTTCGCCAATTTGTTGCACCCTTTTGTAAGACGCTGTAATTGATGGGTATGTATTACTGAAATTTGTGTGATTTGGTAATATTGACGTTAAATTTAAATTAGTTATTTTAATTGGTATTATTTATTAGCGTTGTATCATTGAGATGCAAAGCTTTACATTTAGTTCATAACGCGTAATGCTGTATTGTGCTGAAGTTAAGCAATAAATATATTTTTATCAGATTTAGCAATTTAGTTAAAATGAATTGCAGGATTACATTCAGTTTATAATTTAAACTGGTTATATAATTAAGACTTATATTAAAATAAATACGGTTGATTTTATTAAAAAGTCTTGCTATGACTTGTTTTAATTATATTACTTTTATGACTAGTTATAATTATAAATTTAGCTTCAAATCTGTTTTGTAAAATCAGTCAATTAATTAATTAAATAACTTATTTACTTTTTAAATGACTCAAAATTATTTTCTATTCTAGGATTACAACGACGATATAACTCAAAACCAAGTACAAGAACTCGCTTATTTAAACGGAGGTTCAATACCCCCTTCTTTTTCTAGAGGGAGGGGTTTGGGGGGGCCAGGCTCTGCCCCCTCTGGGATTACCCCCTCCGGTTTAACCCGCCCTCAATTTCAATCCAATGCGCGGTAATTTTTTGAATTAATTTTCTGATTGGAATAATATCTATGAATATATTTTTGTAAATTAATGTACATTACGCTCAGTAATTAATTACATAATTTAGTTAATAAATTAAAAAATCGAGTAAATAATTAATTTATTAATTACTGTTTAGTGTGAAGCAGTATATATATTAATTTTGGATGTTTTGCAAACAAATAGAATCAATAGTTGAAACAAAACTATCCCATATTTTGCCTGTCAAAGAATTTGTATCAAAAATTCTATATTCTTTTTTTTTTAACAGGGGGAATGGGGTGCGAGGAGGGGGGTCTTTATTTGGTCACGGGGGGGCAATGTCCCGGGGTGGCCCGGCAATGAGAAGGCCTACCGGTTACTTTCCTAGATCAGCGGGGGGCCTGGGAAATTCTGCCGGGGGGACGTTGCAATCATCTTACGATTACGTAAGTATTATTAAATAAATTTAATTAACAAAAATTTACGCGATTTATTTTTCGCACTTTTAGTTGAATGATTAAAGTATTTGACTTGAAGATATTAGGTAGCGGATTCAAGTTTTAGTGAAATTTGAGTGGATCGCTTGCTGCACCCTTTAGTAATCTGTGAATTGAATTTTAGTAATGTCAAAGTATTTTCATTATGCTTATCTTTAAGCAATTGTTAATTGGTATTAATTGCATAAGTATCTATATTTGACTGTTTAATTTCTTATATCTGTATATATTTATTATCTTGTTGCATGTTTGGTATATGAATTAACTAATTAATTGATTGTTTAATTGATTGATTGACTAATTGATTGATTAATTGACTAGTTAATTGACTGACTAATTAATTGATTATTGACGTCACTGTCTTAACAGTCAATCTCATATCATTTAGTTTTTTGTGTGCTGATGTGACATTAGTCAACAATTAATTTTACCTGTATTATTTTAAAGTATTTTTGTATAATATTTTTCAATCGATCTGTTTTGAAGACTTAAAAATAATGAAAATAAAAGAAATTTTTTTTACTTGTTTTAGAATCAATCAAGCAGCGTGACTACCAATGACTTTGAAACTGGCTTCCGTAATCTGTCGTTGCAAACGTAAGACTTTTCTACATCGCTTTATTAATGTCGCGTCGAGAAATGGTTGCGCGTAAAAAATATTAAATCTAGTAGCTTTTGTTGCCGATATTAGAAAGAGAAATTTAAGTTTTGATTTTTTTTTAAATTTATCGAATAAATAGTTGAAAGTTAACGAATGCTTTATATTAAAAGTAAAGAATCAAAATAAATTGCTTTAGATTGGTAAATAAGTAAGCGATTTTCATACGGAATAAAAATTATTTTGTGTGTTATATGCGCTTGCCCCTTCATTCATAAAAGAAAGTTATTAACTGCATTGCTAGTAAAGCTTTTACTCATCACTTAGTTTACAATTAAGTGATCATTATAGTCATTTGTGCCGATGTGACATTAAGCGACAAATAGTTTTTTGTTAAATATTTCTACTCTATTGAGAAAGTTAGCACTCCTTGAAAATACTCTTTATGTAAATTATTTATTTATTTTATCAGCTAATCAGTAGATATATTATTTAGTTAATTATATTTTTAATTAAATTTATAAATAAATGTTTTTTTTGTTTAGTTTTACCGGACATTAACTCAGGAAGAGAGTCTCTTTACATCACATTTGATCTTTATTTGATAACGAAATAAACTGACTGAATATGCGGCGTTTTACTGCGCGAAACATTTCTCGCATTGTATCGATGGTGCGTTTAATTGCTCTAGTAGAAGAATAAACGATATCACAGTTAAACGTTGCGTTAACTTTGTATTTCATTGCGTTGTTTTTTAATACTTTAACTTCTGTTTAATATATTTAAAGATTTCAGTGATAGAATAAAAAGAATACATCAAAAATTGTTTTGATTACGATACTTTGTACAAATTAACGGGATTTGAATCTAAGGTATCTGGTTTTAAGTTAAAACTAATAATTTTGCAATAAAATAAATGCGTAAATTTTTTGTGTATGTAAATTTCACGAAGTGTTGTAATGATGTTAATGAAAAAGACTAGAATTTGATTATACGAATAGTTGATAAGTTTTTATTAATAAATCGGCTTCCATTTTTATATATAGTTGAAATATTTATGTACTTCTAATCGTTGAGAAATAATATTACAACTGCAAGTAGTAATAGTATTATTACTGCTCGTTAATTTATCACTTTGCTAAATGGTGCAGCTAGTGATCAATATCTAGATTCACCGGGACTCGAACTTCAAACCTCCGTGTTTAAGAATTAACCATTATACCAGTAAGCATCATGTTTTATTATCGAATGTTTTTTATGATCTAATGAACTGGTTTTTGTTTTGTGTATTGTTAATATAATGTCATGATTGTTTTTTGTCAGATTTTATTTGTGTCAGTGACTGTAGACTTTGATTGACTCTAGATCGAGTTTTTTTGATGTAAAATTTTGTTTATTCTGGGTGTGTATTTCAACTATATATAAAAATATTGAACAAGAACGTTCCATCTTTCCGTCTATTTTAGTGCTTTCTGTTCTAGTTAATCCCTTTTAATACCTTCAAGTCTTTGACAGGGAGTACTAGACTAAATTAAAAAATCTTACATTTTCAGTTCTAGACATCAAGTTACTTAAGCAACAGATGCAATTTTTCTCCGGTAAAAATGATAATCATTGAAGCTGTGCATGCATGATGAGTAAGATTTATTAATTTGAAGGTATATTTTTGTTCATTTTTGAGTATAATAGTTATAGTTTTTGACGCGCTGGTGAATTTTTTATTAATAAACATTCCCTCCCCCATTCTGAAATTATGTCATTATTTCAGACAATATTTAATTTTATTAGTTTTATAAGTAGATAAACGAAACTGGCAACTGCCGTAAATCAGCGATTCAATTATCATTATTCAGATATTTAACTTATAAAACAAACTGTGTGGTGAAATTATGGTGTCTAATTTTACATTGTGTAATAAACTTTAAACTGTAAGTTTAAGAAAAAATTTAATAAGTTGTCAATTTTCACATATTTTATCTTATAATCAATATCCTTATACTTTAAATAATTATTGGTTACATATTACATTATGGAATGGATAATAATAAATAATTTAATTAAGACATCGAATCGTTTTATATATTAATAAATTAATTTAAATATTCGTTAATTATCGAAGCTCAACGGTGAAGTGATACAGCAAAGTCTCGACTGAATCACAGTTCAGTTCTCGTGATAGTTTACTTTATCGCTAACTCGCTGCACCCTTTAGTAAGAAGCTTAAATTTACAGCTACGTCTGAAACATCATTTGTATATCACGGCGTTAAACTGAATTGACATTTTCTAATTCTGAAATCTTTGTATATACTTGATCACGTAGTTTATATCTGTAGTTGTTCAGAAAAAATACATTTAACTTTATTATATTTAATGCAGTGGTTCTCAAGACATGGCCCATAATGGCCCAACTTGTTCTAAAGTTTGGCCCATCAGAGTATGATTATATCAGCCAGTGGCCTGCAATCATGAACAGTTATTTTTAAATTATAAATTTCACTAGTTACTAGTGAGATAATAACAAAGATACTAGAGTGTTTGTAAATTTTTAATGTTTATAGAAAATATAAGAATTTTATTTCAGAATAAAAGATTTATATTGAACTAAGAATTTTTTTTGTGTCAGGAGGGGGTGTGCTGAATACTGGTAGCCATTAAAGTATTTTTGAAAAGAAATTTAACCCCCCCCTCCTGTCGATCGTATTTGAGAATCACTGATTTTATTTATTATAAAAATCGTGAATTATATCATCAGTATCGTTACTGACTTATTATATTTGTTGAAATAAAAGTTACTAATTAAGCAGTATGTTCTTATTCTAATTTAACTTTAACTAAATATCTGTTCATTAATACTTAACATTCAACTAAAACAAATATTTATAAATCAACAAATGAGTTTTAACACGTGAAATACAGATTAATTATCATCATACATGACAGATTAATAATCTTAATACAGATTAAATATCATTAATGATTACTTGTAATTATTTAACAAATTATTATTTATTATTTAAATGCATCATTAATGAATGGATTTCATTTAGGATCCATTTAAAAATAAAAATACATTCAAGCAGTAAAATTAATAAAAAACTTCAATCAATTAATTAATACATCATGCAATTAATAAAATAAATTAAAAAACAACTGATTAAAATGCGATAATTTAATATCTTACTATCAATGCGAAAATTTAACATCTATCATTTACATTTATATAAAACTTTATCTTTCAAGTGGCAAGATGCAAATTGTTACAAAACTGACATAAATTAAAAAAATGTCATAAATTTCTATAAATTAAAAAATTGGCAATAAATTTATATAAATTAAAAATGTCGCCGTCTCAGACTAAGCTATAATCTGGTGTCGCGTTGTAGCTTTCTTCAGCTTTTGTGTGAATTTCTATTTTCTCGACATCGAGATCAGGATTCATATCAGTAACTTGAAAAATAGCGTCCCTCAAAGCCTACAAGAAAAAGAGAATTGCAATAAAACTAATTATTCTTTTAACTCATTGAAGCAGTGGAGTAGCATTAGATTGTGCAATGTGTAACTATATATACAGAGTGTCAATATTTTTACTTTCATTTTGCGCACTCTAGAAACAATCGATTTTAATTTTATTGCTCGGAATTTTTAAAAAATTATAAATTTTATCGAAAATTTTCTATCAAATTAAAAGAGCCCACCACCGAAGCTTCGCGGAAGGCCCCACAAAAAGCCCGCAATGACAAAAAAGTTAGCAGTGTAAAAAAGGCAATAGCAATTAGAGACCTGATCGTAATCATAATCTTCCATATGTTCACTCGCAACTTTAGTTCTTTTTTCTATTCTTGTTGTAATCACGCCATTTCTTTCCATTCGATACTATTAACAAAAAAATAAGTAAAATTATTAAATTATTTAAAAAATAAATTGAAAATGAGTTAAATAAAGAGCGCAGTGAGTGAAATATGACAATAAATAAAGAAGTACAAAATAAAAGTCATAAATTATAAAATACAGTAAGTCTAGATATACCTCAGTAATAACAGTTCCATCCGGTGCTGTATAGGATCTAGACGTTGTTTTGGATGTTCCGTTTGGACTAATCCCTCCATCCCCCCACTCCCCATCCTCCCCCCCGGGCACCAAATAATCATCTTGACTGCTAGCCACGGACCCTGGACCCATTCTATTCTGTTTCAACAAGTGAAGATTACGATAAATAATAATAGCACAAAATTAAATAATAATTTTGAAATTTTAAACTAAGAATTTTTTTGCATTTTGGTAGGCTATGGATTATAACGCTTGGCAAATGTCTAAAGGTTTACTATAAAAATGCTATATGTAAACCAGAAAATTTCAAGTCCAATTAGCGCAAGTATTACAATTACAGTATTGGCTTGAAAATTTAGTAACATTTTACAACAATTTGTAACAATTTGTAACATTATGCACCATTATATAACATTTTGTAACATTTAGTAACAATTTATATCATTTTGTAACATTTTATAACATTCTATAATAATTTGTAACAATTTGTAGCATTTTGTAATCTTATGTAACAGTATGTATCATTTTATAACATTATGTAACATTTTTAACACTTTATAACCCTACCTTTTGATGCCTGCTCTCCGTTGATCTATTTATATAGATATTCTTAGTGATGACAATATTTCCAAACTGATCTCTCACTGGTTCCTGTTGTTCCTGCAACTGATCGTCCAGTCCCCTCCCCCTCGATCCGGCCTCGGAGCTGACCTGACTGCCCTCCCACCCGTTCCTGGGAGGCAGTCGTGGTCCGGCGTCGTCATAAACTGGGTTATATTGATCCGTCTGCAAGTTTTAGGCAAAACGTTTAATTTTAAATATAAGAATTAACTTTTCTTTGCGTAATCTGTTAATATATTAAGACAATAAAACATCGGAGCAAAAATTTGAAAGAAAATGATAAGTTGCACTCAAACACATCAAAAGTCAGAATAAACAAGAGCTTTATTTTATAAATAAAACAACTTTTTGATTTTATCAAATAAGTGAAAAGAATCAACATAGAGAATTATGGAATCATCAAGACTATATCAGCGCAATAGTAATCACTAAAAAATATATGCCAATTTTCAATTATTCAATCAATAATTAATCCGTTTAATCACTCAAAATCAGTCACTCAAAATAGATCAATCAATTAGAATAAACCTGAACAATCAAGTACAAAGTATCAATTACACGATTAATTTAAAGTAAAATAAACTTTTTCCAGAAATATCCAACTTTAAAACATACCTCCCAATTGCCATTTCTATCAAGTCCCTGACCATTTGACACCTCCATCATTTCATAAACCTGATCAGTCTCCCCCGGGGGCCTGTAGGGGCGTCCAAAGGTGCCCATGGGTCCATCGAGGGATCTATTATGAATGAACCCCTGGGAGCCGCTGACTCGGCTCCCTGCGTCGCTCCTTGCAAGATCGTTGGGGTAGCGAGAGGAGCCCCCCATGCCAAGCAGTAGGTCCGCGTTACCGTTCTGATAGATAAATAACAGATATATAGATTTTTAATGCAAAAGTATAATAAATAAAATGTTAAGCAAAGAAGTAAAGAAACACAATTGCATTGAATTAGAAGCATCTAAACATTAACATTTTCACAAGATTATAAAAACTGACACATTCAATGAACAGATATGATTATATTAACAAGATCAATTATTTTTTTGTCTGTAAATATTCGCTAAAATTCTAATTTATTTCTTTCTATAACTTTACGGAAAAAGAGTCTGATTTAATTTTCCTAAAGAAAATGTTCACTCATTTGCATTTTTTATTTTTCGTTTAGCTCATTTGTCTGAGTGAAAAGCTGAATAAACCGACCAAATTCTACTGATTGTAATTCAAGATTTGAATAAATTCAAACTCTGTGCGAGAAGTATATTCTAGCAAAAATCGCATACTTTTCAAATGGAAATTTATTAAAAGATATAATCTGCCTAGAAATAATTGAAATAAAACATTATTTCATGTACATAAGTTCATTGAAATATTTTAACCAATCACTGAATAACCTGAGAACGAGCGAGACTTCCTGATTGGCTGCCATTTTCCATTTCCGGCGGATCGTAATTGGGGAATGACCCACGTGACGCGTTACCTTGGTAACGGATATTTATAGTGGCGACACGTGATTCGTCAGCGATGCACTCTTCAGTTCTTTCAGTGCTGAAGCCTGGGGCGCCTGGATAAAATATTGCTTTTATTTTATTTTTAGAAATTAAAAACATAATATAGAATTAAAATCTCAAACAAAGAGTTGGATTTCGTGATTGATGGATTGCATTTCTGCTAATGGGCTTCCCCATTCTTCCTCCCCACATGAAAATTTACAATACCCAAAATAAATAAAATTCCGAGTAAATAATTAACATTCTATTTACAATATCAAACAATAATTAAAATTATAAGTAAATAATCAACATTTTGATGTATACAATTATTATAACAGTCTATAATGCAAGCTATTAAACTCATTATTTAAACTAGCTATTATTCTCGCTATAAATAAAACAAGAAAATAAAACAAAAGTAATAACACATACCGTTTCTGTTATTAGGTACGTATGTGCCAGAACCTGGCATGCGGTTGAAGTCGTTACCAGATCGCGGTATCGAATCAACCGCAAGTCTCGTCTGGTACTCGGTGCGACCTGAATACCGATATTTGTTGTTCCTTGAAAACATCCTTCTTTTAGCCTCCTCCGCTTCTCGCATTCTAACAAGAATAAAACTAACTACTGGCATTTGTTATCAAGTAATTAATATTAAGTTTGTATTAGAAATTAGATATTATTATTTAGATATATAGTGAAAGATTTAATAGCATGATAGAATTAAGTATAAAATATTATCACTTAGCTAATAAGTCATAGATATTATTTAATTTATTTCACTGTTGCTCAGGAAGGACAGAGTCAATTTTCAAGTGAATATTTTTCTTTTGGTTGTTGTTAGATCTTTTAAATAGTTTGCCCACTATTATATCAGTATACTGCAACACTTCTATTCTAACTTTAAAATGTTCTGCATTGAACAAAATAGTTCAATGTTGCAAATACATGCACTCTCTCATTGAATAGAATTCAAATTTCAAAATTTTCAAAATTTCTCATTGAATTCAAATCAAATGATATTCAATAAAATGACATACTCCCGTCGAGCGGCGAGAATTTTACATAAAATTAAATGAATTAAAATAACAAATAAAAGTATAATTTCAAAAATCAGGGCTCCCCCTAAGATGATGCCCCCCTTTAGAGTTCGGAGTACCTAAAGAATGTGTGGTGCTCAACAGCTAGACGCCAAAGCCTTTTTGCGTATTTAACATCTTCCAATTTGAACACTGCTGTATCAGGCCTTTTGGATTCACTCTAAAAACAAATATATTTTAAAGATATATTTTGTTAAAACACGTATTTTAATAGCAAAATAATGTGTGTTTGATTCGATTTCATAATCAATAAAATAAAAAATATATTTATGATAAATTCAAGCACATAGTTTAGGTCGAAACTGTAGCATACAGAAAATTACATAGATTTTAGTTAAGAATGAATTGCTAAATGTTTAATCAAATTTTTCACTAATTTTTGAAAAAGGTTAAAAAGAAACTATTATCAGATAGTAATTCTCATTCTCAATTATGTAATATAGAATTCTTCAGTGAATTGATTGCACATATTAAGTTATGTAATATAAAATACAAGCATCTTCCATTAATTTCTTCTACGGTGTAATATAAAATTCTATGTTTTAATTCCTTGTTTGCACTCTATGTTATTTAATACAATTTATAATAAAGAACACAGACGAATAAGTAACCTCATGCGGCCTAATTTTTACTTCAAATCGATTTCTTTGAAAAGAAATTTTAAGAATCTTGGCCCAGGGATATCTATTGATTCTTAATTTTTCTTTAAAAATAAGCAAACCCATTGAGCTCACTCCTATATCAACTGCTTCTGATAATTCATCCTAAAACAAGAAAGTATTGAATATTTTAAAACAGAGTGAAATCTGAATTTATTATACACTGAAAAATATTTTCAGTTAATAAAAGTTTCTATTATGTACGAGTATTATATGGATAAGTTAGCAAAAATCAGTAACTTGGTAAATTATGTAAATTTTTACAAAGCTTGATAAAATATGAAATTTTCTCATGAATATATCAAGAAGAAACCTTGGCAGCATGAAGGTGTACACCATACATGGCTAAAGATTTCGCGTTTTCTAAATACTTCAACTCTGTTTCAGCATTTGTATCGCCTCTTTGAGAACAAAAAATACATAAAAAATGATTTAAAGAATCCAAAGTTTAAATTTTATACAGTACAGTGTGTTGGTCAGTAACAAAATTTGATAAAATTAAAGAGTTTGAACAATCAGAAAGATTTGTAATAAATCTTATCAGTGAATTGTTGATATAGTTGAAATTTAATTAATAAACAAGTTTAGACAAATCTACTTTTAATCATCGAGAGCTGTGGGTTTAATCACTCATTGAACTGTGATACTTATTATGATTTGTTATCTGCATTAAATCATCAGATAAAGGCTCGAACTGAGCTGTACATTAAAAGAGCTTTATAAAAAAAATGTATAGCCTTATTAAGGCTATACGATTTCAAGGTTAATTTAAGGCTATACAAATAAAGAAATCTACTATATATGCTATAGATGCATATGCTATGGCATATGCATCTATAGCATATATAGTAGATTTCTTTATTACAAAAAGTAAAGTCAACACTATCAATCAATATGTTGTCTATATATGTATTAATCAAAACAAGAAAACTATGAACATTATAAGATAATAATTTCATGCATATCATAATCAACAACATCATCGATATTTGTTGGTAACAATTACAAATATACTAAAAAAATTAGAAATACTAAAAATATACGAAGCTTATCTACTTATGTTGTCGATGAAGCTCGGCTATTTTTTCCAGCAACTCGTCCGTTTGATTCGGAGTAAATGGAATATCCTTAATGTAGCCTATTCCATTGCCATGCTGTTCCTCATTGAAGTCTCCTATTTGAGACTGAACGGCATAGGATGAAAGGAGGGCTTGCGAAATAAATGAACATGGAAGTCTGTATTACATACAAATGTAACGCAATTATTATGTAATTAATATGTAATAATTATTATGTAATAGAAGTCGTGGTAAGCAGAATTACAGAGAAATTTAGTAGGCATTTATAAAAAAAAAGTAAAACATAAGAAAACATAAAATAATACCACAACTTAGCAAATTAGGCGATATGCCATGCATGCATCGATTAAAGTTTATTAAAGTTTTTAAACCATCATTTACAATATTTAGCATTAGCTTAACTCACTTGCCCGACAAGATATCAGTGCGGACTTGGAGAAATAATAAATATCTGAAAATAACAAGAAAGCTTTGCATTAAAATCAGTGGCTACACAAGGAGGGTTATGGGCGTTACACTCACCCAGATATTTCCCTAAATTATATCACTTTAATTTATCGCTCTCTTTGCTAAAATAATAATGATACAAATATCATAGTATATATTTTCGTTCACGGCAAACTTTACAATATATAACTAAATAATTAGTTAGTAGATAAATTTAGTCAAAATTAGTGCATAAAGTTTAGAAATTTATACTTTATAAAGATCCAGAAAGATAAAAAAACTGACATAAATTATAGATGTACATCAAAGATTTTATATAGATTGTATTTGCCATTATAAATCTTTTAAAAAACAATTTGTGACTTAGAAATATTATTTTCACACCTAGTTAGTTCTTCTCTTAGTGTTGCGGGGTCTGGAACATAAAATTTTACTTCGAATTTGAAATCCCAGGCACCATCTATAAGAACAAAAATTACAATGAAATAAGTATAAAATAATAGACTAAAACCCTTTTACTTTTTCTTTAAGTTTTAATTACAGATTTGTTATATATATTTAATATAAAATGTTTACTATGATAAACCTAAGTAATAATTAAGAGATTTTGTTTTTTTGTTTATTTTTCAGGAATTGTTAGCATGTTTAATTTAATTGAAATAATTCAAATTAATTAGATAAATAATATTTGATGATTTTCGATAATTGAACAAAATCTGAAAATCAAGTATTTTTAACTTTGCACTAAAGTGTCCAAAATAACCAATGTATAACACAAAATTAATTGTTTTGAAAGTATTTAATATCTAGTGAAAAACACAAGATTAATAAAACAAACAAGTGTAACCTTTAATTTGCTTGTTAATGGCTTTAGAGGGGTTGAGCCAACACTGTAAAATATATAGCAACTCAAAAATAAAATACAGAAAAAAACAGTATTAACACAACAACAGTATTGATAGCCTATAAAGCATTGTGCTCGTCTCTAAACTGAATGGCAATTTAAACTTTATAATTCTCTGATAAAAATAACGAAACATCGCCCAGAATGTTAACAAGGTAGATAAATGCTGACATTCTTTCAGCATGAATATTCTGTCAGCATCAGTGACGGATCCAAGCCTTCCAGTTGGGGGGGGGGGGG
>JAQIXG010000284.1:0-36576 GCA_034700105.1 Oconnorella tubifera
CCTCTCCTCTTCTTACTGGTGTTCCTCAAGGTTCTGTTCTTGGTCCTTTGCTCTTTTGTCTCTACACTTCTCCTCTTAGTAACATCTTCTCTGATTCTTGTGTCTCTTATCATCTCTATACTGATGACACGCAGCTGTATATTTCTTTTTCTAGCTATGAAGCCTCTCACTATCTTACTCTGCTCTCTTCTACTCTTGATTCTGTACATTCTTGGTTTACTTTAAATCATCTTTCTGTTAATCCTTATAAAACTGAATTCTTGCTCATTGGTTCTCCTCAACAACGCTCTAAACTTACATCTAAACCGACGTCTGCGATATTGTCCCAAGACGGTTAAACAGACGTTAAACTTTTGTTGATTTTATTGATTGATTATTGATTGAGGTTTAGATGTAACCAATTTGCAGTAATGTGAAATTTTACCATCATCAAATTTTGCAGTTGACAAGTTCTGTTAAAAATCACATTTTAACCCAGAAATGGTCAATGGTTAATGGTTTTTATGGTTAATTTTATTCATCTGTTTTCTCGTTTTGTTAAATATAACAGAAAATAGCTTGTAATATGCATGGTGTACAATTTTTACTCTTTTTTGCTGCAAATGTCTGAAGTACCTCTGATCACTGTATTGATACTGCCTGTCATAATTTCTCTCCCGTAGCTCTCCCAGCCTCTTGTTTCTTCTCATTGATAGTTTCTTTCTCTCAACGGCCAAGTCAAGACCTTCAAGTTCTGCTGTTCGCTCCTATACACAACATTAACTTATATATTTACCAAATCATTACATAACAATAATGGAAAATGAACTATTAAACGAAATAAATCTTCATATCAATTACATAGAATAAGTGTTTAGTTTATTTTATAAATTAAAAAACTTATCGTTAGAATAAAATGATGATGTGTTATTGTCAGCTAAATATTGATGAATTACTTGTTAATATATAATATATAATATTAGTTGTTACTAATATATAATATTAGTAACAACTAAATCATATTATTACTTTTTCGGAAGTTATTACTCAAATTAATTGTACCTCTAGTTCTTCTTTTAATCTCCAGAGAGCGTCTCTGCTCTCCATTATATTCTTTCTAGTCTGAAGCAAATCTGAATCAGTGTCGCTGGAATCCTGTAAATATAAATTATCAAAAATTACATAAAATATCTTCAGTTAGGATTATAAATTGTGTAAGTGGCATATTATGTCGTATTAGTTCTTGCTATAATTAAATTTACTTTGAATATTATTGTTCAAATAGATTTTCTTGAAACGGAAAATAAGAACTACCAAAAGCTATAAAATTTGTAATATATTGTAATCCATTATCTTTATAGAAAGTAATTCTATTACCTTGACAAATGTAAATATTTCTTTTTAACAAAACAGTCTATACATGCATATTACTAAAACTCCTGCTTAGCAGGCAATTATAGTCGAATACTTGTAATCGACAGATTTATAATCATCTAAATGATTTAACATGCGAGTGTTTCCATTACACCATGTAAATAAAAATGATAAAGAATCATTTACGGAAGTAATTTTGCAACATACCGTATTAGACTTAATCGAATCTTTCATTCTTTGCAGTTTATTTTTTAGAGCAACAATATCATCCTCCTACAGGCAATGTAAAATTAATTTACAAACATAAGTAAACTCAAATTTTATTTGAACGCAATCCGTATAAGCGATGAGTCATTTGGCTGATAAATACTTGTAAATTCATAAGCAAAAAAACTACAGTGCTGAAAAATACTTGTGACTTAGAATTTAGCGTAAAGAAATTTGATGCTGTACCAGATGATGGTGTTCTGGAATATTACACGCAAGTTGATAGCTTGTAATAGTTGAACCTTGGGCAACTATAGAAAAAGTAGAAAGTATATACTAATCATAAAATTTAGATATTTAGATATAATACTATTGAAAAGATATAGTATAATGAAAAGACTAATGTATCAAACTTGTATAATACAAGTGATTATATACCAATTGTATAAAACTAAGGTAATCTTTCTAAGCTTGAACATTATAAATAGTAAAGAAATATTTTATTACAAATAAAACCATTCACTGTCAAAAACTGTAAAATATCGACAGAATTTATTAATGTAATGCAGTGGTTCCCAACCTTTCTGATGCTGTGACCCCTTGATTACATTTGCCAAGTTGTGGAATTCAACGATAAAATTTTACACTTGTGGTGACCCCAACAAAACAATTTGTTATATTTTTTGGTCAATATTTTTAAAAATAAATTTGAAAATGAATAAAATGTTTAACTTTACATTTTAAGTGTGCATTGTGCAATGTACATTGCATGTAGGTTTGGAACCGCTGATGTAATAGTAATATAGCCTATAATTATTACACATCATCTGCTATGGTTTAAAAAATTATAACATTATAATAGTAGTAAAATATTTTTGTAGCATAATCATCGTTTATTGTATATAAAATATTACAGTCTAAATTAGACCTGTCAACATAACTAAAGTTTATTAAAACTTTTAAAATCAAAATTGAACAATTAAAACTCAAATTTTCATTTATGTAAATTTTTAAAATCATTCACTAGTCAATAACTTTACAGTCAACACAGAATAATAAATTTAAAACTAAAACCCAACCTGATTGTAAATCTGCTTCCCTGCCCCCATCCACAACACCATGCACAGCGTGAAACTGTCGCGCATCTAATCCCTGAACAGCGCAATCCCGCAACACGGTAGCGGGAGCAGTCACGATAGGCTGAAACATTCCACTAGATGGATCATTTCTTTCAACTGGAAGATTCACAAATGTAGCTTGTGGAAGTTGCATCTGAGACTGTAATTGAGGATGAGAATCTAAGGGCTGAGAATATTGATGGTTTGCTGATTGAAAATGCGATTGATTTTTATTTACAACGGGTTGAAAATACGACTGATTTTGTGATGGTTGTGATTGAAGTGGTTGATCCTGATCTTGGTAAAACTGTGAGTTAGCGAATGGTAGATTAGAAATGCTGGTATGTGGTGTGTTACCCGGTAAATGGTAATTTTGATTTTTAAATGACGAGTGACCATTGTGATCATGCATTGCAGAGGACTTGGTATGTTGTGGATGATATGATGGAGCTTGATCAAATGCTGTCGAAAAAACAAATAATGCAGAAATTATTGCATATGTTTTATTAGTAAACAAGATCATGTCATGAAAAGTCATCAAATTTTCAATATATAACAACTGATTGAGTGAATCGAGTAAGATTGAGTATGAACAGTTTTGGTCATTATTGCTAGGCTTAATTAGATACTGTATTATTTATTCAATTTCTATTTAATTTACATTTGTGTCAATACCATTAAAAATACTAATCCTAATCCTTATTTGTTATGAGTAATATTTCAATTAATAATACTTATTACCGTTTTGATTTTGATTGTAAACATTTGGCTGTGAGTGCCATCTTGTAAAACCTGAATTTCGTCCAATATTGACCCCTTGATGATTAATTCCTATTGGCTGTCTGCAATTTTCAGCTAAACCATTCTGAAATGACATTAATCTACAAAAATTACCATACTTTATATAACAAAAAACTTAGAAGCATTTACTGTTCATCATGCATATGATAGACACTAAAAAATAAAGACATTGTAAAAAAAACCTACTGAATAACCAAAATGATACAGCTCAATCAGATATAAATAAAACCAAACAATTTCATGGAAATTCAGATTTTAATAATTAGCTAAAATAATTAAAGTATAAACTTCAAAATGACAAAATTTGTAATAATATAAGTAGTCGGTGAAAATCCTCTGAACTTTTCAAACTCACTGGAATTTCTTGCAAGTTTCTTTCCCTTCTATAATCTTTATCGTCCTCTCGATGTAATCTTGTAAAACTTGGAATAAGATTTTGATGCTGAGCTGGTCTTGTAAAGCCACTAACAGGTCCATCTACATAAAAACAAATAACAACTATAGAAAATAACTAATAATTAACAATAGCAACTATATTAATTATACAATAAAGTACATAAACTAAGTAGATAAAATGGATACTATAATTAATTACTTATAGAAAAACTAAACATTAACTTTTATATATAAAGGTGTTATATTGAAACAGAATTCAAAAGCTTACCAAAGTATCCTTGCAATGGAACATTTTTAACTTGACCATTTCTATTCATATTTTTTAATGCCATGTGTAAATGTTCAATTTCCCTTTTCTGTTCTTCCAGTAGATTATTTAGATGTACTACATTATCAGGCTGCGTTGATTCTACCAAATAAAACTTACTATGAAAAGTATGGACTAATTTAACGGGTACAAAATAATTTCACGGAGTTTATACAAATATTAGAAAAATTGTCATTATATATAAGTGTTCCTTTAGATAAAAAAAGTCAACTTTAAGATCTTTACATATTGAACAATAGCACTGAAAGAATGAATTAATAATAAAATATTAAATGATGTAAGCAACAATGTAACCATAACATACGATAGGGCAAGAATTGTTCAGATTCATTATTATAGACCATAGACTTCAACTGTTGCAACTCATCCTTTGTATCTCGCAGTTCTTGAGCAAGTCTAGTATCATCTGTTGAAATATATCGTCTATCTTTTGGCTCATGATGCTTTGTAGCCTGGTGTTGTGCATGCTTAGCATTTGAATGATCTCTGTTGTCATAAGATCGCGACTGAATTCACAGAAAAATAATATAAAATTAACTAATATATGCTAGGTTATCAAAAAAACTCATTTCATATCATCGATTTAAACATAAATGTAAACATGAACACAATTGTTACATGTTATGATAAAGAAATATATACACAGCAACATTAAGAGGCTTATAAGCTATTGAATTACGTGAGATTGAGTTTATAATGTGAGATTTTTACTTATGAAAATGAGATTCAGTTTACATTACCCGAATGTGACCAGAGATAACAGAACTTTGAGAAGGACTCTCAGTTACACTTCCTCTAGAGGTGATTGTGTTTGTAACAGAAGAATTACGTCTATGATTAACAACAGTCTTCAAGTGTTCAGTCATTTTTAAAGCATTATCAGCCTGCAAAAGGTCTTCTAATTACATAACATATATTTAGTATTGTAATATATATAATAGTAACAAAGTAAAAAGCTTGACTACTCTTTAACTTACTTAAGCAATCTTCCTCAATTTATTTGATTACACGTCTGTCTAATTAATGTAGCAACTGCATCAATAAGAATTATACTTGGAAATCTGAATCTAAAATCTATTCAGTTTTCTGGAAACACATATTTTACTCTGCTAAAAAAAATCAAGAAAACCTTGTTCCCTCCTCCCTGATCCCTTCCTGCCAGCATTGCTCTCAGTTCTTCAATCTCCCGCTGCAACTCATCAAACACTTCTCTCTCTTCATCTGTCATAGTCTCGTAGATCTCTCGTCTTCTCCCTGACCAGCCAGACGATGATGACGAAGCCCCAGTGGTGGAAGATCCAGAACTGACCCCAGACTCTGCCTCTAAGATCTGAGTAGCCTGGCTCCTGCCCTCGATCAGAGGCACACGACCCAAATATGCTACTTGGGTCTGAAAGAAAAAAACCAATGAAATTATATTGTAGAAACATTAAATAATCACTATAAATGGTAATGTTAACATTTCTTAAAGAAAGTTTCTTTTGGTTACGTTTAAAGTAAACATTGTATCATATTAATTACGCTCAATTAAATCACTGAATTAACCTTTGATTTATGGAGTTCAACTTCAAGCTGCTGAATTTTGTACATTAGTCGATTGACTTCTTTTCTGTCTTTCTCAATCTGCAAAATACAGATAACATTATAAATGTATTAAGTCTCTTTTCAGCTTAAACTATAATTTTGATCGTTAGAAAGTATAATGTTATAAATTACAAAATATGATTAGAATTAAAAATGAACTTTCATAACTTTTAATAAGAGATTAATTATTAAACAATCAGTACATACTGCTGATTGAATTGCTGGTTCAGTACAAAGTTGTTCATGCTCCTTAATTTGAGCCAATTCATCTCGAAGCTGAGTCACTTCAGACTCCATCTATATCAGCAAATACAAAAGGAAATTATACAAATAGAAATTTAAATAATGAATCCCATTTCAAAACTTTGTGCCACAATACAGTTACAAACACTAAAATTTTAAATTTATATATAAACTTACTATAAATAAGAGATAATTTGTTTCTTTGTTTACTGTATAAAGTGAAATCAGCAGCGAAAGGACAATGTAAAACAGGCAAGCCAAAACAAATAGCATCAATACTAAATCACAGATGATCTCAATGCTCTATGTAACTTGTGATGTAAAAATCAAATGATGAGAGAAAATTTGTCTTTTATCTGGATGTGATAAATCAACATATTTAATTCAGAATTAGTGCCACCTTAGAAGCTTGTTTGCGGGCTCTATCTAATTCAACTCGACTATGATTCAACTCTTGTAACACGCTATCTTGCAGTTTATCTATCGCTTGCACGATAACATCATCAGACACTCCCTGATCACGTGTTACTTTTCCTTTCATCTTACCAACTCCTTGAATCTGATCAAATAGAAATAAATATAAGTATTTCACATACAAGTATTGTTGATGCTAAATATTTATATATGTAGAACTGTTTGTATTTTTTGTCAAACCAAAAATCCTTTAAAATCAACTACCCCATAACCATTTTCAATTTAAGCTTACTTATTTTAAACAGATATAAGGTAAATATCAACTAAATATAAAGACAAAATCTAAATATTTAATACAACTGTAAAAATGGTAAAGGTAGAAATTATAGAAATAGAATACATATTTAATATAACTAAATATAAAACGGTAAACCTTTCTTTCACAAAGAGCCTTAGTGACTTCTTCAAGCCTTCGTCTGAGGGCTTCAGGATCAACAAGTTTTTCTTTTTGATTTTTTAATTTTTCCTGCGAGGCATAAAGCTGATCCTGGAGGCGCACATTTGCAGCCTATCACAATGCGCATAATAAATTAGAAAAAAGATCCAGTCAAATACGAAAAAGATCAAAAATTAAAACTCACAATTGATTAAGATATTAAAATCAGCTTTATTAGATAATTATTACATATACCAGCACAACAACATTGTAATACTGTACAACGTCTGTGCAAAGTATAGGCCTTTATGTAAACTTGTATAAACTATTATAATAGCACTAATCGTCATCGACCTGTAGTTCAGAAAGTTGACGATGAAGATTCCTAGTCTCATCTACTGTACCATCTGCCTCGTTCGCTTTTTGCTTCATGCGATTTAGTTTACGAGCATCTGATTCAAGTCTTTTCTCAAATGATCTCTGCTCGGCCTGCAATCATTTAAAAACAAGAACTTAAGAACTTAATATAAAATGGCTTGTTCGATGACTTCTAAAGTATTTATGCATTTAAGTTAAAGTAACATTTGAATCAATCTAATATTTTATATGTATGTAAGTGTATATATATATATTTATATCTATTGGTATAATTAATCACATTTTGTTAGTCTCTTATACTTAGTCACTATTTATCTTTATTTAATGTTATTTGATTTACAACTCTCAATTATTTGGTAAATTAAAGAATGTATAAATTAGTATTATAATTTGTTTGAAAGTAATATATATATATTTGTTTCATTATAACCTCTCTCTTATTCTGTAACTCCTCTATAATTCGATGTAGCTTCTCTATCTCTAAGCCAGACTGATGCAACATTTCTCTATCAGCAGAATCTTTCAGCGTAATTTGTTCTTTCAAACTTTTTGAATGACTTTCATTTAGTTCACGAAATAAAGAACCATTCGCTTGTTTGGCTTCCGCAAGCGAAGACTCCATATTTTCTAAAGCCTATAAAAGAGTATAAAAAATAATTCTTACTAAAACACATAACAAAGATATATTACGTAAAGTCAATCATGCAATATTGATTTTTTTTAAAAAGTAAATCAATTTCAATTCTATTTATTAAGAGAAGTGAAATTTGACTCAGTTCCATTTATAACTAGACAGTCTGTTTAGGCAGACTGTCTAGACAATCTGTATAGACTGACAATCTGCACATGCAGTCTATACAGATACCAGATAGACTGTCTAGACACTACCTAGACAGACTGTCTAGACACACAGTAAAATCAAACAGACTATCTTTCTAAACCGATCATCTATGTAGACAGTTTGTCTAGACTAACTGTGTTGATAAACAATCCGTCTAGACAGACTGTCGAAAAAAACCGCCTAGACAGTCTAACAAATTCTAACATTAACTTAAAAATAATAAATTTAAATTTATCACGGACTATTACGCTTAACATAAACAAAAAAACTATTAGTCATGCAACAATAACCAGCCTGTTTCAAATATAAAATCTCCGATGATTGCGTCTTCGCTTGTTCACGCTCTTGTTCCAGTGCCTTCATTCTTTGCGCCATAACCGCCTTGTCTGCAGCAAGGGCTGACAACTCGATCTTCTGATTGTCAACTGTCTGCCTCAGATCTTCAATGTATGAGTTCATCCCTCCTTCGATGTCATCCAGTTCTTGTTTCAGAGTAGAATCAGGATCAAATACTCCATCTTGGAATAAATTTACAATAACAATTTGAATTAGTGTATGAATTTATTCAACGTATTGAAGTTCACATTTCATTACAGTACAATTATACTTAAGCATTCAAAATAAACAATATCATGACAAATTTTAACAATAATTATTAAAATGTTACGTTAATTGCTATATTATAGACAACTATAAAAATTGAAATTAGAAAAAAACGTTAGGAGTAAACCTGTTACTAAATCTTCTGGAAAATTTACAATATTTACAACTTTTACTTTCACAAACAGTAAACCACACTTGAATAACGATACATCGATACATTAAACATACAAGCAATAAACCTTTAAAAATACAGTCAAAAGGCCGTTTTCAAACAGAAATTATAATCTACTGACTGTTTTTTAAAGCCCATTCTTCATTTTTAATATTTGTAACAAGACTAGCAATGTTTGCTATCTTAGCATGACGTTGTGAATCTAGAGAATTTAAAATCTGAGCTGCATGTTTGAGATGATCAGTTCTCACTCCAATTTCTCTTTTTACAGCGTTCTACAGTGAAAATAAAAACATATAGTTTGATGTTGAAATACTATGCGATGAAAATAATGACAAGAATTTAGTCCCAGTAAATAAACTCAAAATATGATAATGAATATTAAACATTTCATTTTCATTTAATATGTAAGAATGATACAAATTTATTAAAATAATATTTAAGTTGTTTATCTGATACATTTTAGCGTGAAATAAAGATATATATGTAAGCATTTTAGTATTTGTATACCATACAAGTTAACCCAATATAAAGATTAGAAAGCAGTTTTTCAATACATTGAATTAGCTGCAAAAAAGCTAGATCACATTATCACAATCTCTGCTTTAAAATGGCAAACTTGCATAAGAAATAATCATGCAAAAAGGAATATAATACAGTAAACATTAATGAAATAATTCAACTAACGTATTGTTGATCATTTGGACTGGTTTCACTGAGCAGCTTCTCAAACTGACTGAGATCTCTCTTTTGTGTTGTCATCGCCTGATGAATGGATTGCATCTCTGACTCAACACCACTAACTTCCATGCGACTTTGTTGCAACTGATCAATTTCAGGAAAATAAGAAAATTATTCCACTAAACTTAACAAGATTAAATATTTGCAGATTTTTTTAAGTTTATAAGAAACAATATCAATATAAAATAATACTGATACAACTTTAATAATATCATATTAAAGTTGTAACATGTAATTATCGTTTAAAATATGCGAATGATGCAAATTTATTAAAGTGTTATTTAGATTTTCTAACTGTTTATGTTTTAAATATAATGTCATGAAACGGTACATTATAATTATCAATTGCAAGCTGTGTTTAAGGTAGCAAGCAGTATACTTACACGCATTGGCCAAAAGAGCTACTGGTTCATCAAATAATGATCTTATTTATAGCTTTATATGTTAGAAGAAGAAGTTGCTAATAATTTTTATCTGTATTTTATCCATTTTTTAGATAAAAGAAACAATTACATTTTTAATATTTCTTGAAATATTTTCTTGTGCCTTCAAAATCTGCTCCTTAGTTTGATTTTCTGATAAAATTTCAATTTTTTCCTTTCCCTTAGCTGCCAAAGAATATTCCGATTCCGTTTTTACCAGCCTCTGTTGTAACTGATTCAAGTTTGCATCGGCTGTAAAACAAAAAAATAAACAAATCTTGTTAATCAAAGGGTTATCATAACAAGAATAATCTTAACAAGCAATACAAGATTAAACCTTCTTTTATTAAAAAATTAATCTAAAATCAAGCCTACCAAGTCTAATAGCCTCAAATTTTTCCTGAAGTTCTTGATCCAGATCTTGCAAAAGTCTTTCATCTAAATTTTTACTGGCTTTGTGGATAATTGGTACTTGAGCGTTCACATTCATATACCGGGCAGTGCCGGGCTTTGCGGTGATGTGCCCCTCTTTGGCAAGATCCCTCGCTCGAAATCTTCCCTTGCCAATGTATGGACTGTCGTCAGGACCAGATGTATCACCGGAACTCTAGAACAAAAATATCATAAATATATGATGTTTTTTCACATTCAAATTTGTGAATAATAAAATTCATAATAAAAACCTATTATTTTGTCAATTTTGCAACAAAGGAAAGTTTATTATTACGATCAGGGATTTTATATTTTATGTATTAATGTGAAATTTGATTTCAGTCAATAAACTTTATACAACAGAAAGGTAGAGTAAATAGATATAATTAAATTACACTTAATCAAATATGAAGAAGGTTATTAAAGGAAAAAACTCAAAATAGGTAATAAAAGTAAATAAGGCAAAAGTAAAAGAATTTCATCGTACCACACTTCCATCAGGCGTTCTAGGCATAGGATGACTGAGTACTTCAAACTTGTGATCGATCTTAAAGAAAGCCAACTCTTGTTCCAGTTCGTAATGCTTGTGCACAGCCTTGCTTAATTCTGCAGTTTTCTTCCTCAACTATAACAACAATAATCATTTAAATAAATTTAATGTGAAATTAAATACCCACAAAATTATGTAACATTAATGCAATATTAATGTAATAATTCATACAGTACATTTGACAATCAGCTTACTAAATCATCTTTAGTTCCAAGTTCCTGACTGATTTCCTTCATACATTGTTCTTGCTGTCTTGCTGTTTGTTCTAGATGTCTCTGTCTCTGTTCAGCCTCTTCATTTTCATGCAGTGACTTATTATGCATATCAGAGAGATGAGTTAACTCACTCTCTTTCTTCTCTAACTCAACTGCCAGTCGTTCTATCTCCTCTGCGTTGCAGATATTAACATAAATTTGTATTTAATACAAATAATTCATATTCGTTTAGTAGATAGCAATAGAAATAAATCAATACGATTATTATATACATAGATAAGAACTTTTTTCATATATTATGTTGCAACTTACAGCATTATTTATTATAATTATTTTCGTATTATTTAGAGTATTATATACAGTATTATTTAGTAGTTATTGTTAGAGTATTATGTAGCTAAAGTAAATACAAATTAGAAATAAAATACAAGTAAAATCCACCTTGTGAAAATCTCGCATATGCATCACTCCTTTCATCTTGGTTGATGGCTCGCTCATCGAGCGTTTGTAAGGTACGTAAGTGAAAGACAACAAAAAGTCGACAGTGAGGAAGACTGGCCATAGGATTGCCAGACAAGGTAAACTCAGTGAGGTCACTCAAAGGTCGCAGTGTGCAGAGTTCATGTAACTAAACATACAATTGTGCTTTAATACAAATCGATTTGATATTACCAAATGTTTCGTGTAAGTTATCAAAGATGCAGGTATATTCGGTAGATGCAGGATGGTATTAGTTTCATTGAATTACATCTTATTAAACAGATTGTGTAGACCTTTTCAAAGCCAGCTGATTAACTATTGCAGGTTGATAAAAAACCAAATTTGTTATCCGTATTGCTCAGTTTTTGCTGTTGTTATTTCAGTAGAAGCTAAGTTTTAGTTTTTTGAAGCTGGTACCCATGTACCAAAAAATGAAATATTGTATAAATATATAGAAATATGAAAAGATTTTTATTTATTATCTAATCGCAGAGATTAAAATTATCAGTCAAATATTTCATGTATTTAAGGCTTACAAAATGCACGTATCAAAAAATTTAAACTGGAATTACAAAACACACATTACAACACAGATTTATCAACGTAAAATAGCATCTATAAATTAGCCAAATAGCAATCCAGTACACTACAAACTACAAACTACAAAAAAAAACAAAACAACTGCAAACTACAAACAAACTTACTGATTCAAGTTTATTTTCAGAAACTTTTACAATGCGCAAATTTTTCAGTTTCTTTCCAAGCCATATTGGTATGTGCTCAATCTGATTCCCAGATAGATCAAGCATTTGCAGTCTGACCAGTGTTTCTAGATTTTCAATTTTCGTAAGACGATTATGCGACAGATTCAGTTCTCGAAGAGTCGTTAGTCGATCAAGCTTTTCAATTTTCTCAATTATATTATGGCTTAGGTTAAGTGTAACAATTCGCTTCAGTCTTTCCATATTCTCTATATACTGAAAAAGTTACAAATAATAAATAAAATGAGTGATTACAATTTAGATGCATAGTTATAAAGTTAGATTAATAACGATATAATTAATAGCACGAATTTATAAAGACTATTTTATTATTCTGTGTTTAATAAACCAGTAGATTAAATGGAAAAAATTACTTTTCATTGCAAATAGAAATATAATAGACCTAAAATAATACAAAAACAATAGATACTTCAAATAACTATAAACACACTAAATTCAAACTAATACAATTCACACTAATACAATTCTGCAAGCTAGGCAGATAGTTTTAGCATAATATTAATATATAGGCCTATCTTTATGCAATTGGTATAATAAGGATTGCTAAGGATTACTACACAGCATTGCGTTAGTAAATCTTATAACTTTTAAAATCATATATAATCAGAAATATAATTTCTAAAACGATTCCATAAAAAGAAGCTCTCATCTGCTATGCACCTTAAATTTTCCCCCATCCTTGGCCAGAGTCAGATTAAGCAAAGTAACAAATTCCAGATCATCCTGGCCACTGATTCTCTTCAGCAAATCTTCTGATATATATCTTACACCAGACTGAGAACCTGAAACAAGATTTTAAATACAAATTTCTTCATCATAGTATACAATTCTAGAATATGCATAGAAATATTTGACAGAATGCCACTGTAGAACAATACAGTATTTAATCTAGATCTATCTACAAAATGAATCTTACCAGAGCGCCTATCTGACTTCAAGGCAATGACACCGTCAGGATCTTGTCGCGCCTTGGATGTCATCTCAAAGCAATCGCTGAAAGAAACATAAAATAATAGAAATTTGTGACCCTCCCCCCCCCCCGCTCCTCCCCCATTATAATCATAATTTAAAAGTAGCCTAAACTTTTTTATGTGAATATTATAATTTGAGTTAATTTGTCATAAAAAAAACCGGCCCGAAAAAAGAGAAAAAGAGTACGTGATCATGAATTTGTAATATGAATTTTTTTGTAGAATTTAGAAGTGCAAATTAGCTACTCAAGTTTAAAAAGATAGACCTTATAATAAGGAGTGGGGTTCAATTTAGAAGTTCTAGGTTGAAATCCATCAATTAGAATAACAATTTGAATCTGTTTAGAGATTTACACATATAAACCGAATTTTAAAATGTAAGATTTTAAAACTTTAATACAGAATGAAAACATTATGTATAGTGTTTGCATTGTTAATATAAACACTGTCGCAATTATAAACAACACAATATGTAGGCCTAAGTCAGAATATAATGCAAGCGCGGATGGCTTAGCGCTGAGATCAACAAGTTTAGACACGTCGTGTAGTTCGTTTCTCTTGCATTATAATAATCATTATCAATTTTAAAATATATTACTCTACTTCCAATGTACAATTTTCAAATTAAGAGCCATAAAAAATAGGTTAACTGCATTTAATTTACTAGAATAATTGTAATTGATAACAACACTCTTAGATTTATTTAATTAATAAAGTTAATTCCTAAAGTACAGTTCAAAGTAAATTTACAGGTTACGTGTATCCATAGCGTTTATATACATAGGTATTTAGCAGCTATACGAGTTCTTGCATTAGAGCGCCTGTTGGTTATCCAATCAGAAGAAAGATACGATTGCGGTAACAAAATTCGCTCGGCATTGATGACGTTTAACTTAATAAGGGCATTGTGACATGGCAGATATCTTAAATATTCATTTACAAATCATTATTTGCCTCGCTATAATTTAATTATTTGATGTTAACGTGTAATAGGCTTACTTTTTCAAACAGATCAGTTTTAATGAGTTGCAATAAAAAATGACTAAACAATTTGTCTATACATGTTATACGACCCTTGATTGTCAACATTTATAATGCATAAACTCACAGTGATGATGTCATAATTATTATTTAGTGAAGCATAATTATTGATTTTACTTAAAACTCTATATAACAACACAAAGATTTGGTATAAATTTTCTGTTAAAAATAGAGTTTTACATGCAGTTATTCAAAATAAAAAGGAATCAGTCAACGATAGCAGGATAAAAATATAAAAAAATAAAAATAAGCACAAAATTTGAAGCGAAGTTAAATATTTTCAGATTCTGAACTCAACTTTAAAACTGTCTATGTTTATTGTCTTAATCATTACAGAATAAACCAATATAGGACAAAATAATTATTGTTTTGTTGTTAAAATTATAAACATTATTGCAAAAGCACCCGATTTTATATTACTATTATTATAGATGAGTACAAATCACTGTAAATAGTATGAAAATGTTTTAATACGAAATCATCAAACAATCAAAACGAAAACTAAAATATGTTATTCAGAGAAGCTTTCTTTCACGAATTATGATCTTAAAAAGCTCGAGTCCACTGTACGTCTCATATCCGACACTCTCGCCTCAAAGTAAGCTCTCCATGAAATAGCAAAGGCAAGACCCAGCATCGTAAACTCCACAAAAACGATGCCCATGATGATGCTGAGCCTAAACCAGTCCATTAAGCTGATAGATTCGTGAAACTCAAAGTTGTCAGAGAAGATGCCCATCATGCTTTTTAGCGCGGCTGCAAAAATGCGGAATTCTGCCGTAATGTAGCTGTATACGCACCAGATGAGCATTGAGTACGTTAGAATGAACAACATGGCCACGATAATGAAAGCGAAGAAGCGGAGAGCTAGAAACTCTAGAGTTAAGATAGCCTTGTGCATGAAAGGAAGAAAGCGAAAAAGATGCATACATCTGCAATGAATACATGAAAAGGAAAAAGATATTTAACAAAGGATAATGGCAAAAAATATTAACAAAATACAGTGTTGGATCTATAGACTATTATTTTATTACAAGGCTAGTAGGTCAGTACTTTATAAACATTTCAATATGCTTGATAAATTGCATTTGTTTTGTAATACCACAAGCTTATATAGTAATATACTATCCCTGTTAAACTAAAATTGAATGATACTAGCTTTTAAATACAATTGTTAATACATAGATTAATATAAAATATATACAATTAATATACATTGTATTATAATATACAATGCCAACTACAGTGGATATAATATAGAACATTCACAACATACCTGAATATAATCAAAGCAATGAGAAACCCGCAACAAGCAGCATACGCCACATCCATTTTAACCAGATACACAAAATCAAAATCACCGTTTATCGGACAATCATTAATCACACGCAGGAATGCAAACTGTAGATTAACGTAAAGCGCAATCGTGGGATATCCCAAAATGACAATCAGAACCTCAATCAGATTCCAAAGACTCCTGCAGTAACGCGGTATACCAAGCACACAGATTTTCATATAAACGTAGATGACGAAAACGAAAAAATACGCGCAAGCGATGCATTCGATAGCGAAGTACACTTTTCGTACTGCGGTATCGTAGAGATGGAGCCACAGGCTGTGAACTTGGTAGTCCTTGTGGACATAGCCCGTTTGTAAAAGTCTGAAGTTGATTACAACGCGAGAGTACAGATTACTGCTGGGACTGTAAATGGCAACTTCGACGACCATCGCTCCATTTTCAGCGTATAACCAGTTGCTGTCTCGCAATTTGGTGACTTCTAAGAGAGCCTGAGAGTAGCGTTTGTTGAGGTGGACTGTGCTGATCGGTGTGCCCAAATGTTGATCTTGAGCCTCCAAGTCAGTAACTAATATAAGAAAAATCACAGAGATTATATTCACAGTTTATGTGCAAATTAGTTTATAATCAGTTCTTACATTCTATTCTATCTAATTTCTTTCATTTAGATTCTAACCTCTCTTAAAAGCAATGGGATACCAATAGGAACAATAATAATTTTATAATTTTAAAAGTGTGACAATAATCATTATCAAAGGGAATTGCAATCAAGAAATTCAGCAATTGAGTAACACACTGTATTAGCGATAATAAATTAATATCTTGCGCATACCATCTTCAATTATTTTATATCTGGAGATGTTTACAGTTCCAAGACGAATTATTGTTTCACAACCCAGTAACATTTCTTTATCTTCTGTTGTAAATTTAGTTATATTATCACTCGCGAACAGCTCCTTAATCATCGTTGTGCTTGCCCAATCCCAAACCTGTTCTCTGCTGTAAATCTGCCGTGCAATAAAACATTCCAATCAATAATTAATCTTACAATTAACAATAATGCGAATAACAAATAATTGACCATAGATAAATTGTATAATCTACTTAATATTCTATGTAAAGTGTTAAATATGGGGACGATAGGTATACTTCAGTTAATCTGCAAGATTACACACTGAAATTATAATCCAAATGTTTTTAGTGCACAAGCAGAATTCTAATTTATACTTTAAATTTATTTTTAACTACCACTATGATAACTATCATGATATAATCTATACCTTATTATACTTCTCATCAAAAAGTCTGTTGATTAGACTGCTATTCTTTGTGTATTTTGCAATATCAAGCCTCAAATTGACAGCTAGCAGAACGAGAATCAGTAGAATAAGGTACATAAAAAATTCAAATAAGAATCTCTGACAGATCTCTTTTGCAACTGCATCTTTCCTGATTATGTTCACTCGAGTTTGGGAGGGTGGTGTGTAGTGTGGATGCGATCGACGCATCGCAATAGTATTACGTTCAGCAGCAGTGGCTGATGCTAGGCCTTTTACATAATAATACATTTTATTATTAAAGTTTGCTTATCTTTACAAAACACAATCTATGAAAATACATAGTTTTTTCATAGATTGTATTGAGATACAGAATTTTTTTTTGGGGGGGGGGTGCATGTTTTGGGAATTTGTGTTGGATCGGTTGGGATGTGCTTGTTTTCATAGATTGTGAAAAAGTAAAAATAATAAATTGGTCAAATAAACAATTATACAGTAATAAGATCAATGATACAACTGGCTTCTAATTCAGAATTAGAGGAACTAAAAAAGTCTCTCGAAGGTAGTCTAAAAGTAAATTATTTAATATTTAACTCATGATTTAAAACCTTTGTAAAAAACATATTTTGATGCCAGTTGCATAAAAACTGCATATACAACTATGCGGCTCAGCTCATAGTTGTTGACAAAACAAATAAAATATACTGTAATAAAATATTGTTACAGTACGCAACACATTTATATTTTAAACTTTGCAAATATAGAAATAAAAGATCTTACTTCTAACACTGAGGTCTGCCAGAAGATCAGATTTTCTCAAAGGCAATTCAGTGGAATGCTTGAATATATAAATTAAGACTAGTATCGTAAAAAACAAATTGATTGGCTGATTGAAAATCATCGCTGTTAACACTCTGCGTAGAAACAATAATAGAATTGACATGTTAAATATTTCTTGCAAGAAAGCAGAAACAATTTCATTAACAAAATTTGAATACATCTATAGTTTTCTATAAAATTTCAATACATTTCAAAAAGGTAATCCAAGTTCAAAGACTGACAGTCAACATTGACAAGTATTCATACATATACGGGAGGAATATATAACTTCCGAAAATATCAGTAGAGTATCTCTCAAGTTTTAGCACTGAAAATTATAATTAATATTTATATACTTTGGTAATGACAGTCATAAATTTTAACCACAGCAATAGCAATCTCAACAGCAGAAACTTTTAATGCATCATTATTTCATTATGATGCATTTAATTTGATCATATTAAATCCCACCCGAACACGATAGACATCGACCAATTGAATGACACGGTATATCCAAGTCCCAGAGTTAATATTATTATAAACGAGGCAAAAGTTACGCATCCCGCGATAACTAGGAACCAAGCAAAGATGAGGCAATAAGATGAACATCCGGGATCATCATCAGTGTCACTCTCTATCCCAGATTTGTATCCCATTGTGGAAATGCTGTTTTCACTCGGAACACGAATGACTTCTTCGTCTGCCCATCTCAAACCTGCTGAAATAGTTGCAGTAGTTGTTCCTTTAAAAGTAGATTCATTATTTTCACATATATCTGACTGTCTGTCAGAGAAACTGACTTTCTGTTTGTTCTTCTGACTTAATTAAAAGAATTATCAAGAAAGTTCAACAATTTATATTTATTTAATACATATATTTACATAAATACAGTTATAGGTGAATAAACAACTAAAGAAATAAAATTCGAAGTAAACCCATTGAGAAACTTGATCCATAATATAAACAGACAAAGGAAAATAATATTGATATTAAAATAATGAATACCATTCATAAAAATCACAATAAACTTATGAAATTGATGACATGACATACAGTAAATATATCAACCAACAACAGATTTTAATTCTGATATATTGACAATATTGACAAAGCATTGTATGACAATTTCTTCACTTATACAACCTCTGGACTTCTTAAAATTCTCATACGATGCACTCTTTAGTGTTTGATTTGATGTCACACTGGAGCGACTGTTTCTCTCAGATCCCGAAGTCCCAGACACTGTAGTTGTTGTAAGAGTGATGTCCGACATCGAAACTCTAGATGATTCCGAAGATCTATTCAAACTACCTCCGCTGCTCAGAGAATGAAAATCATCCAACTTGGTGGTCAAAACTGCATTGAGATCACCGGTGTTGGATTGCGGATTAGGGTTAGTTTTGCGAGGTGATGCGGCGTTGTTGTTTGAGTTAGTTTTTTGATCATTTTCTGATGGGTTTGACCATTCAGGGGAGACTTTTTGCTCTTTAGAGTTGTGAATGTTGTGAAAGATTGTGGCAGCGAGGAGAGTGATGGGTATGAAGATTGCAATGCTGATGAATGCTGAGTGCGGATAAACAAATATCAGTAAGAAATGTTAAAAATAAAATTTTAAGATTGATTCAAATTACTTAATTACTTTAATTGAATGATTCAAGAGGTAAATTTTTGGATCTTAAATTGATATTAATCTGCAAAGTAATTTAAAATGAGATTTGTGAAAATCCCCAGAAATAGACAAAAATTAAAAGAGCTTAATAATGACGAATGATTTTCTCAAGCTAGAATAATATTGAATTTTTTTGAGGAAAAGTATCTTGAGGAACCAAGAAGCATTTGAAAATCTTCTTAATTTTAAAGAGATTCTTAAGACATGTAAACAAACAAGTACTGCCTCAAATCTCTTGTTTAAAATTTTTAACACACTTTGAAAATCACAAAGAAATTTGTGACTGACCAATAATGATCGTGTAATTGTTATAAACTCCTAGAGGTCCATTAACAGTTTCCTGGGGATGACTAAAATCAGACCATCGGCGTCCAGTAATTTCGCATCCAGTTCTTATTTTCTGCAAAAATTAAGATATATTTACTTTAATTATAGTTAAGTATTTATTTTCTGATTACCATGAAAGTTTTTTATATACAAGATGGGTTTGCGAATTTGAATTTATAAGTGGATGATGGGGAAAAGTGATCAGGTTAAACTTTTTCCTACAAGATTTAAATTGCCACTCATCTTTTCTCACAATTGTGATTTTTAACTATTACTAAGATGAATCAATTAACTCTTTCCTGCTCCTACAATTCTACAATTCTAGAAATACGTTACCACTTCTTCAAATGTGTAGAACATGAGATTAGTAAAGAGATAACCCAGCAACAAGAGAAGACAACACGAGAGCCTTTGACATCGTGTGAAAGAAGAAAGAGGTGAACGATAAAACATAGGCATCCAAGTCAACCAGTGATGCAATCCACTAGTAGTAAAGTATAGACATGTGATATAAATTAATAAATTTATAACACAAATAATATAAAATGATATATTTGAGCACATTCAGTTTATTAAGAATTAACTAATCATTTTGTGCAAGTAAATTTACATAAACTAATAATAGTAAACCAATAATATCTGTTTTATATTGTAATTATGAAGAAAAAAGCTAACAACAGAAATGTGAATGATTAAATAATGACATTTTTATTTTTTCTTTCAATTATTATCAAATGCTAACATACATGACTATGTTGTTCTTGAGATATCGACCTTGCACACTGCTCGCTCCCTGCGAGGCTGTCAGATAAAAAGTCTCGTCTAAAGCAAACTGACTTACTTCAACAGACAGCCAGCGACGACACATAAAGTAGTATTTGATCTTAGCTTGAGGATCTTGAATTATCACTCGACTTACATACCTAGAAATTACATTGTACATGAAAAGTAAAATAACTGAAGACTTATAAAGTATAATAATAGACAAATTCAGGTAAAATTTCAGATTTAATATCAGTTCAAATTTCAGTTTTATCAATTAAATTGAAAATTTCTGAATAATGTTGTGGCTTTCGCGTGGCTGCTCGCGGGCCTGGCCAACGATGTCAGATGGAATTGACATCGAGGTGGGATTTTTGTCCCAATGATATTGAGTAGGAGAGTTATTAGATCTGTCACTTAATTTATCTCGGTTAGATTTACTGTCATTACTCATATCGATGTTGTTTATTTTTGTAGATCGACGTTCATTTAATTATGGCCGAGTGGAAACCTGTGAATGAACTGCCCTTCTACTTGTTTTGAATACTATGTTTGAATTTAAAAATTGTTTAATAAATGATGAATGCTTATTGACGACTTAATTTCTTTATATTATCTTACTACAGATCACTATAAGACACAGTCAGTTTTTCCAGAACCTTTGTTCAGTAACATCACAACTTAATTATTATATCGATTAAAGTTCGAGTACAATCCACTCTACATAAATAAGTCCACTACAAATAGTCATATATCCTTATTCTAAATTAATGCCTCAAATAATAAAGAAATAAACTATCATACGATCAGTCCTCACTTACACTTATTAATTAGAAACCTTTAGCCATCTCATGTTATCTAAGCAAGTCATACGGTCACTGTGATTTACGGTCACTGTGATTTATGGTCACTGTGATTCATACTATGCCAAATAAACTTTCTGACTTTTCTTCTTGTCAATCACTTTCTTTGATATAAATCTCTTCTTCTTTATAATCTTCATTCTTTCATCTACCTCTGCAATATATCTTTTCAGTTACTTCATTTGCCTCCACTATATATATATATGTATTGTACGGTCACTGTGATTTACAGTCACTGTGATTTATGGTCACTGTGATTGATGGTCACTGCAATTCCTGATGTCTTATTAAATCTTCTAACCTTTTCCTTAGATATTCGCTCTCTTCGATATTTATCTTCTCTCCTTTCTAATCTTCTTTAGTGTATCTAACTCTTCTATGTACCTTCCTTATCTCTATACTTGCTTTTAAAGTCAGATTAAAAAGAATTAATAGGCTTTCTCTGATATTTCAGGGAAAGTCTTCTATCATAGAATAAAGATATCTAAATTAATGGAAATGGATCAAGCTTACAAGATTTGACGCAATTCACGATAAACTGGTTCAATCTATCACGAGCCCGATCAACAACAGGATCTTTAACACTTCTATCTTCAATAATTCAGATCTTATACAATCTTTTCTTTATCTCTCCTTATAAATTCTTCAGCCTCAAATTTATCTTCTCTCTTTTTATTACTTTCTTCTAATATATCTATTTCTTCTCAGTCTTCTTTAGCAGCCTTATAAAACTATCATTATATCTTCTCGTACTTTAATAATCACAATTTCAAACAATATACTTTAATCTTCAAATAAATCTTCTAACCTCTTATCTTCGAAAATTTATTTCTTTTACTATTTTCCTTCTCTTCTTTATTATTTTCTTTCTTTATTAAAACTTTATCTTCCATATATCTTCCAGTTATTTCTCTTAACTTCACTATAGATATCTCATACAGTCAATGCAGAATTACGGTCACCGTCAAAATTACGGTCACTGCAATGTTTGAAATTCGATACTTTTCTTCTTCTTGCGTCCGGTGTCAATGACAGCTCGCGATAGACTGGCCCAAATTACACTATTAACTTAGGCTAGTCACTGTATGACTAGCTGTAACGCGGCGCGCTGCATATATCACGAAATTTATGTAGTCAATATCAGTTGCTTGATACACTTACAAATACATTCATTACGCTATGATAACAAAATCATTCAAGTCTTATACAAGTTACACAAATTAAATTCCCTATAAGGCTCCAGTTCGATTCCGATTAAAGCTATACTCTTTACTCAATTAATATACACTTAATTACAACAGTTAATTAATAATAAAACATAAGATTATATACCTTGCTTCCTAGCAAACGTAAAGGAATCAATAAAGCCACATATTAAAATAACTGTATTAATACTACTTTAAAAAAATTTATGTGATGCTGCAATCGTAACATTAATGTTTTTATCAGAATTCACCTCCTTACCCTACGTGTCAAAAATTGTCATTTTCAATTTCCCCAACAATAAATTAAATTCAAATGGAAATTAATCGTGAAATTAAATACAGACTGACCAGCTTGGTTCACTCCCAAGATTATGATGCCACATTCGTATGGAATGAATAAGCCCAAGAGACACAACAGATCGTACAACGAAGATATCCACATTGCCTCTCTGCAACACTTTGTACTTGGAAGATCCCAGTTTATGGCTGGCACTCACGCCTACACTACCTTCAAATTAGATTGCAGTAACTAATTCTATGCACATGTCTACGTTTCATTTTAAAAATATCATTATTTATTTGCAATGTTAATTTTTGATTGACATAGAGCAATCATTGCAGCGTCTTAATATTTTAAAAAATGTCGCCAGATAAGAGAAATTGTAAAAAGAAATTGCTCTATAATCCCCCATTGGAATAAAGAAATATTTGTGTACTGAATCTATTAAATGAAAATTGTGCACTATCTTGCCTTTCAGTTGAATGTAGACCTCAGATGTAGTCCCAGATGACGGTCGAGAGCCAGTGTAGATTGTGATGAGATACACATATCTGGCGTTGATACTGTTGTCTCCTAGATCTACAGGCATCGCCTAAAAGCAGGGTGATACAAATGTTGTGTAAATCAGTAGATGGACAATAGATTCATTACTTTGCAATAACTGTAGATAACAATCTATATCATATTGTGAATAAAAAGATAGACGATTGAATTACAGAAATGTAAGAAATTGGTATTTCACCTGATGTTCAGTTTTTGATCACTCCTCACTAATAGAAATTAAAATTCAAAATTCAAAATTCACAAAATTCTAAATAAAGTGACTATATACTCAAAAACACAAGTGTTCATTATAACATCGAGTATCAGCCAATTGAAGTAAATATACAAGAAGCATTAAAAATACACTAATATAATTACCAATTACATCAAATTATTTCAATTTATACAGTTATATTCAACATACTTAACAATCAATCACCACCAAGCAGCAAAATCTAAAATTTGATAAACCTTGAGCAAGTCTCTTTGATCCTTTGTCCTTTCAAATATCAGTAAAATCAAAAAGATTATCAATATAACACCAACTACAATGAATCCTATGTAATTTCTGGAAGTTTTAAAATAATAAGGCGCGCTTTCATTTAAATGCAGTTGATTGATATTACTAGTCATCTTACTGGCAAAAAAAGACATCGGAGTACAGGAGCAAATTATCTCAGAGGGAATGAAATCTGATCCATAATTTACATCCACCTGAAATAATCCCAGAATAAAATACATACATATAATACAAGAATAAAATTCTACAATTAAGACCATACAAGAATAAAAATACTTGAACACATATATTTTGTGGTGTTTAAGTCCATAAAAAGTAAATTTAAACAGTACCCTGCAACCTTCATGAAACCAATGTAAATTTTGCATGTCCCATTGAGCACAGAAATGTGAGAATGTGGTCAGTGTTACATTGACTGATATCTTTAGAGAATGCTTCAGATTTATTACCAATGTTGTTATATTAGAATCAAAGGGCAAGATTATCAACTTTGATATCTTTTCATATGTTGTTCCACTAAAAATACATAGATATATTGATACTGAAGAATAATTACCAGATGTTTCATTAAATATAAATAATGGTACAATAATAGTGATATTTGTATGATATGAATCATTGAAACATCCAGACATTATTTAAAGTTACAGCACTAATTATATTATATTATAGAGCTTTAGTAAAATTCGTATGAAACTTAAAGACAAATTAAAGATTTTCGATAATAGATAAAGCAATATTAAATTATAAAATACAAATTTCAAGCCAAATCGGTTCTAATATAACAAAATTGTATAACTTGTAGAAATGGACCTTTATTTTCATTTTTCAATTTTATATTCAAATAGTTTTACTATTTCTTTTAACATTTATCAATCTAAATACAGTCTATGATAACAAAATCAGTGTCAACTAACCTCGCATATTGCTAATTAATTTCCAACAAATACGAAAGCTTCATATCTAATAACTCTATACTTACTTAATATTAAGCATCCAAAGAATATCCGTAGTGTCATTAAATTCAAGGCAATCCTCATCTTTGTAAAACATTTTAAAACTTAATTCTCCACTACTATTCATAAAATCGTCATTATTACAATCATCACCCATTTCAATCACAACAGTGATGTAGACGATCATCACTGAATTTTCTTCCCCCTTGTTTATTTCAAACACTGTAGTGCTATTTGAGCGCAGTGATACAGTGTAGCGATTATCTAAATCATGATTTGAGGGATTGAATGAAAGGCGGATTGATGATTTTGGTGGATTGATTAGAGGTTGATTATTCGCTGATAGAATCACTTTAACATAGCTCGAATGATTAAACAAATCTGTACCATATTGAGCCAATGAATCTGTACTGAATGAGATAATCTGAACCAGAAATTACAGCATGATGATATGAAAACTGTGCAATACTACATTATTGGATTTGGAATAAGAAACGTAATTACATTTTACACCATTTAAATAATATCAAGTGTATATAAACAGTTTAAAAAAATTAGAGTTTTCAAATGTTTTTAAATATTTAATAATCAGATATGTTGATCTTATTTTCATTTTATGGTGTACAATTAAATGAATCACTTTTAATTATAGTTATAACTATAGTAATCTTATACCAGAATGCAACAATTAATATAATACCCGGACTTGCAAATAATCGGCAGAATCAAAAAAAGGCAAGCGACCTCCAATAGATGGAGTTATTTTCCAATTGAGTCGAGAATCATTTACATCAACTGCTCGAAATGTCTGCAAGATATTAAATTAATTAATTAATAATAGAAACTTTACTCATTAATTGCTGATAATAACAGACACCTCAGTACTTGTCTAAAAGCAAAAGGTTTATAGAGAAAATACTGCATGTAATCGTTGCAATACTATGTTTGAAAGAATTCTCATTGGACAATCTATCTTCCCTACATTTTATTTATAATTTCTAGAGTCAGTAAAATACAATATTTTTCAATTTTAATTTTAATTTTAAATTTTTATGCATTTTAAAAATTAATTTTAACATGCACAATTTTCAAATTATTTTTTCTATCACTAAAATTGATAAGACTGATTTGATTCTTCTATTTCTTTACCATTAAAAGAACAACAAGAGCTCCATTAGTTTCTATAATAATCTCTTTATCTTTGACTACATTACTCTGAATTAACTTTTCCGTGATGAAGTCAACTATAGACATCAGTTTCCAATATGATCTTTCATCAAACTACAATATACATTGACACAATGCAATAATATGATACATTATAAAATGATATAATGACTAAATCTCTAAGTTGCATAAACAGAAGATCAATTTTATAAACTTAAAAGAGAGTTCGATTAAAATTACATTGTAAAATTAACAACTAATGAACAAATCTCATACTTGGTTATGTTTAGAATTGAGTTGAAGTTGCCTTTGAGAAGATACAAGTAAATCAGAAATTGAAGACAGCAGCACTCTATAAATTTATACATAAGGATGAATTGTGGAAATAAAAACAGATATAGATTCAGTTTACTTTTTAAAACCTAACCTTCAACATAGTTATTATAGCAAAAAAGGTTTCTATTGAACAGTTTTTATTCAACTGTCACAGTATTAACCTAATGAAACAAGATTTACTGCTTGTAAATGAATTCTTGTATTAAATATATTATAAAGTCTTATGAAGATAACTTGGTATCACATAAATACACTGTCAATTAGTAATAGTTCAAATTACCTGTAACAATCCAACCTGATATTATCTCTGCTAACAAAATTCAAAGATTCAATGCTATGTTCAAATCTTTTCAAAAATTTAATCAAATCAAATCTTTGCATCAATCTGTGAGCGGAGAGATATTTGTAATTGCTAGTTATAGTTCGCAATGTAAATATGCTCCGTCGCAAAAAAGCTAGCGATTGAGTTAAATTATAATCAGCAGAATTCAAAACACAGATTTCTGCAACATCTTGAATCAATTCTCTCTGAAACTGTCAACAATGACGTCATCATAACGTCACAACTAATGTTTGTATCATTAAACGTCACACTGTTGTGTGATGCGGTTTATTTCATGTTTATTTATATTATAAAGCTATATAGTTATATACATTGTATATTAAAAACAAATTATAGTCTAATTGAGTTACGTGTTAAGGTTCATTATTATTTAAGGTCTAGTGCCAATAAATTTATTAAACAGAATAAATTATAATAAATCAATTGAATGAAACACATTATCTGTTTATCAATATATTTCAATTGTAGAATTTGTTCAGAATTCTTATATTTAATCTGTAATCAAATTTTATCACTGACAAAAACGTATGTGTGGAATGAAAAATGATACAATGCGATTGTACTTAAATTATACTGAAGAGGCATACATCTCTTAAGCCTATTATCTTTTCAGTGACATTGGCTTCATTGACATTATAAGTAAAAGCATTAAACATGGCTGCAATTGCGTTTTTTCTCTCAATAAAAGCTATGGAGTTATAGTCCGAAGTAGAAGCAGAATTTAGGAATAGCAGTGATTCAAAATTGTGAAAGTTTGACGGACATGTTACCTGCAATCAAGCGAAATCATATATAAGTTGAAATAATATATTTAAATTTAATAAAATGTTCAACTTAAGGTTGATCCAATTTAAAGTTTCTAAGGTTGATCCAATTTAAAGTATTAGAATTTAGATAAAATTGAAATATCTCACTTTTTACGCTTGAGAATTCCTTTAAAAAAATCAAATTACAGTCTAGATCATTTTTCAAAACTTTTAGTGCGGCCAAAACGTATAAAAATCGACAATCAGAGACAAATAAATCACTTGGTCTTGTAAACAAACAAGTCAGTTTTGATTTATAAGACCAAGGTCAAGGGATTCATCAACTAGAAACTTAAAATATAACAGCACAATCATTGAGACAAATTCAATTCTATAAATTAATTTCTTGCTTATTGAGTGTGTTACTTCAATAACTTCATACATTAGAATAAGATAAAATGATTAACTATTGATGCCCAGTGTGGATTAAATTATTAAACGCAATGCTGTTTGTTATAATACAGCAATCATTAATTCTTATCATTAATTTGTTTATTAGTTATCATTAATTCTTATAATTATTATCATTATTTTATCCGCTTCTGTGAATAAGTACATAATATATTTACACTTAGAAAGTTAAGGCGCTACGTATGATAATAAATGAAATTGAAGGCTTTTATTATTAAAAACTAACATTAACAGAGAGACGATACTTTTGTAAAATTGTAAAATTACGAAACACAAGTGCCTGGATGCATATTTTTTCATTGAGAAAACATGGAAGAATAACATTAGAAACTGACGAGTCGCTTCCTTCGTAAAGTATGCCATCCGCTACATAAACATTCATAAGAAATATTCACAAATATATTGCAAGAAACATTTATAAAATTTGGTACAGTAAATTTGAGGCGATTAAGTCAATAAATAAATTTTCAATATATAAATGTCAAAAAACTATGACAGCAATCTTCTAATGGCACTAAAATTCATTATACAGTGTAGATTAATATCTCTTCATTCTAAGATTGTTACTATACCTATTGACATACCTAAAATAACAGACAACATCATTAAATAACAAATCATTTTCGAGTAAATAATTAAGCTTATAAGCATTTTTAAGCCATAAAAATTCTCTAAAAGCAATAAAACTATTCGATATTTTTAATCTAATGTATTTCCAACATTTTAGTATTCTAATTTCTATAATAAAAAACAAATTTTAAGACTAAAAGTAACTGTTAATACCTTTAACTTTTTCACAATCATCACGCACTTCAAATCTAAACCACCGCGAGTGATCATCATCTTTTGATTCCAAACATGAAATTTTAAATCTGTCCCGCAAAGCCATACCAGTGATAGGCCAGATCCGGCAGCCATATACTCCCCCGTTACCACTGGTAGCATTGAAAGTAAACGCAGGCAGAGTGGTAGCATTCAAGATAAGATGACTTGAATCAGACAACAAGTCTAAGTAAAAATAATAATAACATATATACCAAACAGCGTAAATGTAATACCACACTTCAAATATAGTTATTTATTTATTATTAAATAACATTTAATACTGACTTTGTAAACAATATAAATCATTTAAAGAAATAAAAGTAATTAAAGTAGCCGCATTTCTTTACCGTCTAGACGATACAAAAATGAAAACAAACAAAAATAAGAAAGAAACACACTCATTTTTACGAAGCGCCGCGACTTACTATTGCTGCATTGAGTTAGGCGCACATACAATATTGCGATGAAAACTAGACAGTGGTGTCCGGTGAACAGCATGGTCTCAGCTGCTCTCACGATCAAATGAAAATACCACACAACAATAGCATGGAATATTGAAAATGATTCTCGTTGTAGTATTCAGTGTTATTATATTACAAGTTGTGTGTGTTCTCTATCATAGTAAAATCGTATGCAACACATGTCTACAATATCTTTGTATTATAAAAAATAATACAAATACAGAATAATAAATATGAAAATTTTAAGAATTGTGATTAGCCTGTTTGCCCGATCTTTCAATATAGAATTTTTAGAATTTTAAATTTATCCAAAAATATTACCTAAACTATGCTTTTACATTATTGATATATTTTAATACGAAAAAATTAATGAAAAGCATTATCTTTGTTTTCTCAATAAAAGTTCCTTCTTAAACAAATTATGTGATGTCATTTTATTCTGATTTCGAGTGAAAGATTATGAAATATCAGAGTCGATGAACTTCTTGGGATACTATTAATAATCTGTGATTTACACGTTTATAGTTTTTATAATAAAGTAATTCAGATTTCATGCTTGCGTTAAGTTGAGATCTTTCACTCGGGATAACTAACTAGCATTAAGAATATTACTCAATAAGTCGACTAGACTATAAGATTTATTCAGAAATCATCCCATGTGTAGTTTAAATAATGTCATGATACATTATTTCCACTAGTAATCGTTATTGGTTTTCATATTTAAATTCAAATATTCATTTTTAAAAAGTATGTTTTCGTATCTTGAGTCTACTATAATTGATTCATTATTTGTGGTACTAACTTTTTATCATTATTTGGTTACTCGAATGTGTAGAACTTATTTGCAATATTGAAATTTTTTCTCTGCACTATTTTTGTAAGTTTAACTTCTTGTGCGAATAATATATATATATTAGATAATTTCAAGCGTTTTATTGCTTCCAGTTACTTGTTTAAATCTGTAATTTTAACCATTCAGGTCGTGAAGAAAATACGATTCTCTAATATAGTATTTACAGGAGGACGGACATTTCATCCTGAACCTCCACCATACCTCCACCCCTCCGAATCACCCCTACCCCCTAATTAGACTAAATAATTAAGACATTAAAGACAAAAAAACACAACGAATAGTGATTCCGTGAATTTATTTATTTTATATGTCATAACAAATAGATATTTTACATGTACATTTCATGGAATCTACTTTTTTTATTTCGTTTTCTCACAATATCACCTCTCTGCATCTAGCCGACACCTACATATAATTGTCTAAAAGCTTCAACACGTCCATTTTTTAAGTCATTCGTAAAATTGTTTTCGCGCGTTGCTTACGTGACTGTTTGCAATTCGTTGAGTGTAAAATGCTCACTTTGCTCGTTATAATCTTACTAAAACACAATTTAATTCACTTTTACAATCCTGCTTTCAAAAAAATCAACGCATAAATAAAAAATGTATAAATGTGAGATATCAATTTCACACTTCTAGATATGCAGGACCTATTTACATTGTACAATATGAGACGGATTAAATTTTCATTTGTGTACTATTTGTATGACAATTTCTCTCGTTAACGACATTGTATATGTTATTTTCTTGTTACTGATTATTTCTCTATTCATTTGGATTTTATATTCATAATCTCTATTCATAATCGATTTTAAATTACTTAATAAGTTAGTTCGTTTATTTATTTCCAAACCAAATACAAATTTAAACTATAGTATCAATTGTAGAAGTAAAAATAAATGGTTTGAGAGAATTACTATCGAGCTGACAACCTACGTACACGATTTACACAATAATGTTCAAACTAATTTTAACTCGATTTAACAAATAATTGAAATAGTGTTTCAATAAAAAAACATGCTACGATTAATGATTTTCCGTTAACCTATCGTACATCGTATCGTGCTTATAGATAGTAACTTCTGATTCGATTTCACTATTGAAGCTGAATTCTGACCGAGATTTAACAATATCTGAGCGAAATTTTATTCTCTATTTCAAAGGACGTTTCGTCGACCTTTGTCGTTGCGAATGAAAATATGAATGAATATAACACGTTGCTAGACTTGAGATAATCTTGACTGAATGAGAAACTGGATTAGAACGATTCTTTCCAGCTGTGATGTAGCAGCTGCGTCACTCTGCTGCTAAACAAAGAAGATAAAAATATTGCGTACGAATATATCTTTAAATGTATACAATAAAATGTCGTTTTGTCTTTAATAAGTATTCTTTTAATAAACTGCTCAGTTTATTTAATGTTAAAAAAGCTGCATATAAAAGTTCTTATATACACACGGTTAGTATATATACACAAAAGAAGGTGAGACCAACACACTAAATTACATTAAATATTTAATTACTAAACATTTACATATCAAAGTAACTAACTTAATAAATATTTTTAATTCCAAAAGATCTTTATTTTTCTTTATTTTAATACAACTTTATGATAGTATACATATATATTCTGTTCATATTCAAATTTATTAACATTATGAAACAGCTTGCTATTTGCAGTACTTGCCTTAATTAGATACAAAAAAAGTTATCAGATTTATTACTTTAACACACGACACTAATAATCTATAACAGTATTAATCTATATTCTTTCATCATAAGATGACAAGAATCATGTTTTAGTATTTCACGGATAGATAACTAGTGTGGATAAGTAACCAAAATATTTTTAACATATAATTTAGTAGGTTAGTAATGTGCGTGTATATTTTTAAACTTAGTTCATAAAAGTACCTTTTTAAAGGTAATTTTATGAATTATATAGACTAAAAACATCGTGATCAATTCATATTTCGCGTGGTTATCTACATTTATTATCAAAAGTATAGTTTTGAATTTCATCATCACATATTTTCAAGTAGAATACCATCGAGCACAAAACCTTGCGACTTCATGCAATATCATTCGGTATAATAATGACAGCAGCCATATGATGACATAATCTAGAAATCATAAAAAATGAGCATAACAAAATTAATAAAAATAGCCATATTATATACCATTAATAGTAATAATAAACAAGAAATTAATCCGATACATTTAGTAGTAAGCTTTATTTTACAGTATACGTATCCGTTTTTATTTCATTAACATCATCGCTGTGGTCACTATTCAATTGGAAGTATGTTTGTTTGTTTTTTTTATCTCATTTCAAGCACCTATCATTTCTTAATATAACATTTTCATTTATTATATTCTCTCCTGTTCTCACTCATTAGAATAAACAAGTTATAAATTGTTCCGAAGCATGCAATCTCATAGAAAGGAAATATATAATAATGCGAAATCTTAATTTATATTCTATCAAAGAGATCAAAGGAAACATTCTTGTTACAATAATACATCGATGAGAGATTATTATTATAATAATTACAAGATGCTAACCATATCGATATCAACAAAGCATTGCCGAATGTTTTCTATAAGCTTCTTTGAAATTGAACTAACTTTATACGGATCAAATATATTCAGCAATGCAAATTTCGTACAAATAATGAATGCAATTTTTAGTTACAAGACTAAATTTAAAAGTCTAATAAACCTAATAAAAAAATTACTTTTATGTTATCTCTTAGATTATGCAAACAATATTACAACTTTCTGATCCAATTGAATTCGCAGTAGAACAACAATTCCCATAGGGAATGACGATTATTACTCCCACGGTTAAAAACTTCAAATTTGAAGCGATCATAATATAGAACGACTGCGTTGATTGGTCAGCAGATAATAATAAACTTTGAACGTTTAATATTATCTGCTGACTAATCAACTAATCTTTTTATCAACTTCTGTCCATCAAGGAACGTTTAACGTTCCCTGATAGACAGAAGTTGATAAAAAGATTAGTGAACCAAGTCACAAGTCAATAAATTGCTTTTATATGTCTATCGGACGCTGATTGAAGATTTAGCAAGATTTGACACAGTGACTAGAATAGAACGATGAAGTTCGTTTGTAATTTTCGTAAAAGGTGTTAAATTTATAAAACTGTCTATTATTATTATTTGATAATTGTATATATAACGACGCTTTATTTCTAACGAGACTTAGATTTAGACTTAGTCAACTGTGTTATCAGTTGAAAAAAGTTATTCTTAAATATTTTTCGACACCTTTTGTGCTCGATGGTGGCTAAATTTAGGTAATTTTACCGTTTCGTCTGACTCATTAGTACTGTGCCGTCAGTTAGTGTCTGACTATTAAAATTTAGGCTTAAAATTAAATTTAAAGATTGTTTTATATTATCAAATAATATTAAGTTGAAAAATTTAATTTCTAATAATTCTCCTTTGTGCATTGTAAAATCCAAGCGCTGAACGTCAGTTATAACAAGCTAATTACACTTGCATTTGAATTACAGAATCAGTATACACGTCTATTTAGACTTAATTGATTACTGTGAAAGATCTTAAAGGATTGAAGGATACCATTGAAGTAAGCTGTTGAAAATTGCTTCATGTTGTGAATTAGAATTTTCACAAAATAAAACAGTACATTTAGTTAACATTTCACATCGAGTACAAATATTGTGAATTTTTTTGCACTGATAGCACAGTTACTTGATACTCTCAGGTTATGTCCGCGTATACTTTTTTTATTGAAAATTACAATATCGAAGAATTAGATGACGATTTAAAAATGTAGTCATCTAATTTAGAGGGGTAGGGGAGAGCTCACTTTTCAATTAACAGTAAACATTTTTAGTCTTGAAGTCGGGGCTAGTCTATAAATAGATTTATTCGCAGATTAACCGGATACAAACTTTTATTCTATTTTGATGATGATAATGATGACGACGATGATGATGAAGACGATGATGATTATAACAAAGATAATAAGATGATTAAGGCTTTCTTATCGGGTATGTAAATTATTTCTGAATAGTGTGGGTTCAGTGGCTGAACAACCGTGGCACAGACATAGCAGCTACAGCCGTGTTGGACCCGCCAGGGTTAGGGAGCTAGTGTTGGGGGGCCAGTATTGGGCGCTAGTATTAGATAGACTTGGTGTCAATTTATTTTCAGTCTCGTCAAGATTGTTGAATAAATAACGAATGCATTTACAATCTTTAACTTAAAAGTTAGCTTCAGTATCTGTTATTTTTGGTTACAAAAAATAAGTTTGCTTAAAATTTATAATTTTACATCAAAAAACTTTATTTTAAAGTAATAAATTATAATAAAAAAAATGTAAATTACAATCAAAATTTCATCGAGTTTGATTGTAAGTTATTTTGCTGCCTCTGTTTCGTAAAATAATCGCTGACTGGATAGTGAATCGTTGCGTGTTAATACGCCCACAATTTCTGCACACCTACACACACACAACGGGGCTTTGTTATTTTATAGCTTTTCTCACGTGCAATATTATGCATGGTTCTGCTGCTGCTGCTGAAGTCACTGTGAATGGATCCATACTGAAATATAAAGCGACGCGTTGTTTTGTGGTGAATGAATAGACACAAGGTATAGCGCGTTGGAAATAATCTCTTTGAACATAGTACTGTTATAGCTTCCGTAGAAATGAAGTAAACGTATGGATATGAATTGAATATAAGGAGCTTTAATAAGATTTTAAGTCATATTTAGTTAATACTACGATTTGTTTTCTAAAACTCAAAAAATAACTTTTAAATTTAACGTGTATTCTATATGAATATATATTAAATAATCCGATAAATATATAGGTATATACTGAATATTATAATAGTATGCTCGTAACGTATAGAACCTTTGAAAGCTTACATTTATCATATTTAACCTTTTAAATGAATTATTATTTAATATGATTTTTTAATTAGCGAAAAGAAAAAGTAGATATAATTGCATGTGCGTATTCTCTCGATTTTTGATAACATATTTTTACTGGATTAAAATTTGGTATGTACTCTTTAGACATAATTTTATAATTCCATCAATTAAATATGTTTTCAGAATACTTTTCAAATAAAGTGTTACTATGATTGACAATTGTTGTGCAATTTAATGTTAATATAGATGATTAATAGTGATATTTTGAGCGTTCTAGATAATCTAAACTTGTCGGATTACTTGTCTTTTAATATAAACTTGTTTTATTTACATTTTAAAAACCTTTAAACATAGAGTTTCTTGAACAGATGAATTGGAACTTTTAAATCTACCGCAATGTATTAGACATCACCCATTTTAAAAATTCTATTACACATTATTTCACGTGAATCGTATCACGTCAATCGCTATTGACGTATATCCTATAATTTAATAATGCTATTTGCAGCTCAACAGATCAATGATTAACTTTTTTCTTAATACAATAACGAAAATAATGCGCCTCCTATAGAACAGAAAAGGCGATTTGCTGCCGAGTTGCAATGATATATATACCTAAAAGTAACGAGCATCAGATCTAGAAGCTAAACAAATACTATGAATGTTGATCGTAAAAACAATGCTTTGAATAATTGTTATAGGCGTGTTATAATAACGCGACTGAATTAGAAGGAAACCATTGTATGAAATCTATGGATAATGACATTGTACTGATTATGATTACGACTAGAATTCTATAATGTAGCTTTTTGGCGATATTATTATAATACTCTGTTTAATATGCATTGCGCATGCTCTAATTACTTTCGTATACTGACTTAAATTAAGGAATTGTTATATAGGCCGGTATTATTTTATGATATGACGCTAATATATGCATGAAATATGCATATGCAATAATAATTTCAGAATAATTGAATGTAACAATAACAACAGGCTACTAAATTCATAAAGGAATATAAGTTAAGAGTTTACAAGATAAGTTCATCGTAAAAGTTTCGTACATCAAAAAAGAAATCCCATGTACATCAGTGTTCTCGTCAGCAGTAAGCATTTATATAACATGAATTTGTTTATCGTTGAACTGTTTGGCTTTAAACTGTACATTACATGCACGAATAATACACTGGTTCATCAAAATCATTGTCGTTCTTTCCTCAATAAAAATTCATTCGATTCCCTGACAATGCATCTAGACCATTTTAGACGATTTTTCAAACGTCAGTCGACATTTCACTATGACCATAATAATTAGGATCGATACCTGTTGCTTGACTCAAGGCCGTTTTCTCAACTTCAATTAAGCCTTTACGTAACGTCACGTAACGTAACGTAACGTAAGAAGCGGCACGTTA
>JAQIXG010000285.1:0-36549 GCA_034700105.1 Oconnorella tubifera
ACATCCCAAATGCGATATAGTTTTCACTAAAATTTAAAATTTTATTAATTAAAGCTGGTGACAACCAATGTTCTTGGTTGTCACCAGCTGATGCATGACGAGGTTGTAGGCTCGTGCTGGACCGGCGCACTCGAGTCAAAACGATTTGCGCATACATTAATATCTTCACCAATCGCATGGTGACTGCGCGTGTTCTGACCCAGTTGCATATTATTATGCCTAATATGCTCCAAATTTTCTTCAAGTTTGTCCAATTTTGATACTAAAATGGCAAACTCATCGCGTTCCATGCGTATCAGGGGAATGTCATCGTGATTATCCGTCGGGTAACGAGGTAATTGCGAGAGGGAAGAGCTTTTATCGACGAAAGTTAAAGACGTCAGAATATCTTCAACCTCCTGTTTTGACTCGTTATCGCCACGTCGCTTGATGGGTCCCTTCCAAGATGTAATGTTTAATCCCTCAATGTCGCTTATTAATCGATCTTTAGCTGCACTAATAGATTCACTGTCATAATAGTCAGTAATAACTGACTTAAATAATTTTAAAGGGTGTTTTCTAAAGCAATAAACTGAAAAACAAAGCAAAGTGTTTAAAACGATAACCTTGTCATCCGCCATTTTATAATTAAGTCTTCATATTCATTATTTCTTGTTATGATATTATGTCATAAGTCATCGGGTTTTCAATAATAAATTATTGTAGCTATAGGAATGGTAATTAAATTAAGAATAGAATTATATTAAGTGGTTGACTTATAGAAAAATTAGAGGAGGGAATCAATTTTAAAGCCTGTAGAATTGAAACATTTGTAAGTCGTTATATATATTTTTTTAAACTCAAAACATACTGTAGAATTTTAATGCAAGTTTGAGTATTACAAGCGAGCGGTATATCAATGGAATGGGAGGTGTGGTGAGGGAAGGACGATCGCACCGGATCAATTTTACACCTTACTCCATTTCCATCCTTACAATATAGCTCTCCAAACAACCGTTTCAAACTTTCGTAGCCAAATCCTCTAACATTAAATCTTTTCCAAAAATTCCTTCACACAACCTAAATCCCCGTCTCAAAATCAAATTATTCCGACGGAATAATTTTGTAACTTTCGCCGTTCTTGTTTCTCCTCTGTCATATATTTTAATATTTCAAAAAATGGTATATATATATATAATTTAAACTAAGGTCATGATTATGTTAAATGCTGTAATTGAATTTATAAAGATATCCAGAGAACTAATTGCTTGACTGATAAGGCTGGTAGTAACTACACTGGGGGAGCATTTGTGTCCATATCTGGAAGAATATGCATTCCTTGGACTTCGCAAAAGAGCTGTGTTCAGGTGGCTAGATACTCCATAATCTTACTCTCATAATAATAATAATTTTTTTGGTTTGTAATAAAGAATATTTATTTTATAACAAAATATACTTAATAAATATTATGTAACTAGAAGCATATGCTCAAGTTGCTTATTATCCCTGTTCTCAGGGATTTCCAAAGAACAACCTTAGTCTCTCAGAAAACTTTTGCCGAAACCCATCTGTGGTATCTAACTGCCATAGGGATCGACCATGGTGTTATACACGAGCCAATGACAACACGATTACTATGGAATATTGCGATTTGCCTCTTTGTGGTACGCAGTGAACAGAAACGGGGTGATGATTACATTAGTCTTCCTGAAAAAATTTAGATAAAGGAAGAAGTGCAATTTTTTGTACAGAATAACTGTTTGTATCAAATATTTTTACACTGTATCTTATTTTTTCAAAAATTGCACAATAGTCAGTCATTATAATCGCTGATGCTTTTCTTATTATATCATGGGAGTTAAAGTTGCTCACTCGCTGCTTTTGTTTACATTTTTGTTGATATGTCTACACTTATAAAAGTTAAAAAATTACTAAAGTTTAAAGAACTTGGCTTTAGTTTAGCGGTAGATCCCTCTCCTTGTTACGATAATAGCCCCACATGTATATTTTTATTGAAAAAATATGTATGTGGTGATACAAAAATTGAGTGATAACCAAAAATAGAAAAGAATAGTTATCATTTAATTTTTGGAATAACCTCCCCCCCCTCTTTTTGACATCCGGCTACTCCAATATTTAATGTACTGAAAAAAATATATAAAGAAAAACTTATAGAACCATTCTTTAGTAGGCCTATGTAGGGAATATTATTACAGGCAGATGCTTAGAATATCACAATTTACTAAAGTACTAAACAGCACGATTTGTTAAATAATATATTGTGAGCATTTAACCTTTTTATTTATTTATTCCGCTTAAATTAATTTTTCGTGCATTGCTTTGATGTCAATAAAATCCTATGTTCTATAAAACATATTTTAGGTTACGACCAATTTTCATGCTCATCCGCACTTGGACTCGGTAGCGGGGCCATTAAAAACGATCAAATTTCTGCCTCAGTCTCGCTATCAGGACACGAACCATACAGAGCGAGAATAAACAGCTCAATAGCTGGTAAGATTCTGTCATTAATACCTCGTTCAAATAATCAGTATACTATATAAGTGATGAATCTTCACATCTGCATGCACGATCGGAAAAGTTTTTGTTTGCTAAACGAAAACGTCTTACTGTCATTTGGTGGTCTGCATATTTATTGATGATAAACGAACTTGTGTAACTGGAGTGGGTTATAACCCCCCCCCCATTGAAGGTAAAACAGCGTTTTGCAATGTTAAATATATCGATTTAGCGGTAATCTCCCCCTTATGACAATTTAATCAACATTTTTGCCTTGGATATTTGCATGCATGTAAATGTATGTGGAAACCAAATATTCAGAGATGAAAAAGTGAGTGATAAATTACAAAATATAAAAAGGTCATCACATCATTTTAGAGGATAATTCCCCCCCCCCCTTAGTATATTCCTGGCTATTCCATTGATATCCATCTAATATTTTTCAAAGTTTTATTGTTGACTGAAATAATAAAAAATATATCATTACAGAATATCAGTCTTCTAAACGTTAACACTATATAAAACTTGAGTCAACATTTGTTTACATTACTCATTTAGGTGAATGGATAACGAATAGTGTCTCAAGTGATTATAGACCATACTGGGAGGTAGATCTTCAAACAGTATTTGAAATTACAAAACTTTACATTGAAGGAGTGACAAGTTATACCCATATTAAATCATTCCACGTGCTGTACTCATTGGATGCAATAACATGGAAAAATTACACTAGTCCAATTGATGGGAATTTAGCATATTTCAATCTTAGTAATGAAGACGGAATCGTACCTGTATATTTTCCTCAATCTTTCGCTGTATGCATTATTGATTATATTTTATTCTTTACAAAAAGTGTAATCATTGATTAAATATTTTTATTTTTTATTTAATTATTATAACGTACTCGTAATTTAGTTTGAATTTGAATTTATTATGATATTATATTTTAGCTGACACAACAATTCATTAGTAAGTTAAAAATTAAAAGTTTAACGATCAAAATCACTGGCATACCACAATTATCTTGGAGAGAACATTGGTTACGACCAGGCTACAGGTAAAAAACTTTTGTAAGAGAAACAGTTTTAGCTCTGAGCAAATGAAGTTGATTAATATATTTAAATATGTTCTCAGTTGTTAATTTGTAAGTCTATTTATTTATAACTGTCATTGTTATTTGTTATCAGGCAAGATTGTTGCGGATAGCGCCAAGAGAATTTTTTTATTGTGGTGTATGCTACTCTAATATCGGCATAAGATTGGAACTCTTTGGATGCCCTACTACAGTAGATATGCCTGTGTATACCACAGTAACATCGATGGATATTCAGGTATTTCTACTTTCATGAGCGTAAATTGCGCGAAAGAGTTCATGCAATGAATGAAACTCATAGCATATAGTTATAATGCAATGACTCTATAACCAAATTTCAATATCTGTTATATTATCTTCACAATATCAAAATTTCTATTAGATAAGAATTTTAATTTTATAAACATTGAAGTTAAATATCACTTTCAAATCAGAGATGATCATATCAAAGAACATAATAGATGAGCTGCATCGTCAGTATTTATTTGCAGAATCTATGTTTTCTGAATTGTTAATTGATATCAATTTACTTTTCTTTGAGATTTGATTGAATATATTAGCTAATAATTATTTTGTATCATTAAGATTTGATATCATATAATAAAAAACTTGCATTGGCATAAATAATTACGTTTTTTCTTATAGTCAAATTCTTATTGGACATTGGCTAAAAATCCATATCTCATTGAAGAGTATATCACTTTGCCTTCTGATGTTACGCTAACAATTGAAGGCGGTGTCACAGTCATCTTTCATGGCTCCGGGGCACATTTTACTGTTATTGGTGAAGTTACATCATTTTTATGTTTTCTGATCTGCTCTTTTATTCAGCTATGGTTATTTTTACTATTACAGATGTATCCCTATAAATTGTATAGCATTAGCTACGAACATAAGTTACTATAGTATACTTTAAGTTTCTTCAAAATTTTTAAAAGTGCAGGCTTTAAAAGTGGATGTTTAAGTTGTTTTATGGGATTCTTCTGCAGCTGCATCATCATAAAACTGAAGAAGTATTCTGTCAATATTTCCTGCCAGTATCTAATATCTAATTGATATTAGATAATGGATATAGAGTAATTATATATTGAAGATAAAAATATAAGTTATAGCAATATTATAAAAAATTGCATTAGAAAGAGAAAGTATTTATATTATTGTGCAAATACTGTCTGCTTATTGAACGTATTTTGAACAGGTATTTCTTTCCTAAGTATATCTCAAACTTGTGACAGGATGTTGAACGATTTTAAGATTTTTTCTAATGTGTACAGGTTTTATTCAGGAATGCAATATTTTAGAATAGATTATTTATAGAATTAATAAACACCGTTATTTAAAAGGTCTTGTACTTTTTTTAAATTAGGATGTTTGAAATCCGAGGGTATCGCAGGACTGGAAGTTAAAATGATGAACAGTAGTATATCCAGCTTTCTAGAATTTGGTAGCGAAACAACGATTGGGAACGGCATAACGTTAAGTGTTAATGACAATGGTAAGAGATTAACTTTTAGTTTTTCTTGTCGACAAACGATTTTTAAGTCGTGCGACTAAACCTTTTGTCCACAACACATCGCATTAACTGTTATTAATTACTGTTTTCAACATATATGCAACGGGAATGCTATAAGTCACAATTAAAGAGATAGGATTACTTTGCCTGATTGCCATTTTAGATTAATATATCTAACGTATTAATGACTATGGACTAACTGTTATTTAAATATAGCATACAAAGTTAATGTGAGCCTAGTACCTGCGTTTTTGCATCATGAAAGTAAAAAAACTGATTTCTGTGACCTCGAAGGGTTGATTGCTTCCCTTGAGCTGCTTAAATCTGCGCTTGAAGCTTCATCTAGTTAGCTTCATAAATTGACCATAGTACGATTACAATGTCATATCTATCTATCTTGCAAATAAAATTATTTGATATTTGAGAGCTGCAATATTTACTTAGAAGAAGATCAGTAGGTTAATGATTGATGAATACTTTATATTATTTATTCGAAAAATTGTTTGTCAGAACAAAGCACATTGCATATTTTCTTCTAACGTAAACAGAAATTAGCATATATATCAATAAAATGAACCAGTCCAGAAATTCATTTTCTGTGTAAACACAAATTGATGCATCGAGACTGAAGTGAGGATAAATTAAGTGAATGAAAAAAACGAAAAGTATGAATCTATTTTACTTTGAGGCAGCTTAATAAATTTTTGTAGTTGTACTACATACAGGTAGGCCTACATGGTATTTAGGCAAAGACTTAATATTAAAAAATAAGCATGCAAGTTACAGTATGATAGCACTGCAAGCTAATCTGAAACTTGGCAATTTTTAATCCGCATTATATTACACCATTGTATAATATCATTTAGGTTGCAAGTCGGGAGAATTGAGCAATGTAATATTTAATGGAGTATCAGTTGATTTTCAAATAAACTTGAAAACGGCACTACTGACGAATGTGGCAATTGAAGACAGCGCAGTAGCTCTAAGTGCATTATCGCAAGAATTGACATTCGATGATATTATACTAAAAGATTGCAGAATTGAAGCCAATGATATCGGTTTACTATGGGATCAAAAATGGAATGTCACAATTTCTGAAAGTTCTTTTATAGAAAATTCACGTGCTATTGTGATAAGTGCTCAAAATGGTGCGAAGATATCAGCTAACTTATATATTGATCATTCAACGTTAATTGATAACTCCAATGCAATCTACACAACTTCTGATTGGAATATCAAATATGCTTCTTTTATAATTAACATCATGGAGTCCAATTTTTTGAGTAGAACTAGTAACTTCCAGACATATATTACACTTTCAAGCAATACTGGTTTGTCTGATATAGTCCTAAATTTTGAGAGGTGCTCTTTTATTTTCAGTAATATACAATTTAATACAGGAAGGGATTTTTCAATATCAATAAAAAATTCAAGTGTCGTCTCCTCAAATATCATTTTTCTTGGCTCTGCACGAAATATACTAGTTTCTGATACAAATTTTACTGGTAATGGTTTGTCTCTCTCAGTGGTCTATTTGCAAGAGACGTTAATATTCAAAGAAAATATATTTGAGTTAATCGGAGGAGATGCGACTATTAAAATTAATCTGCCTAATGCTTTCTCTTCAAATATAACAATACTAATCGAAAACAATCGCTTCATAAATAACACGGCAAACAGTGTCATTTCACTTAATGACTTGAATTATGATTCAACTCTGATCACTGAAAATATGTTTCTCAGTCCTCAATGTTTGTACGATTTATCTGTATCCACGCCATGGAAATCTGGATTCATCATACAGGCAACAAGAAATTGGTGGGGAAGTGAAAATGAGAGCTACGTGGCTTCTAGAATATTAGATTTCTATTTAAATTACAATTTAGGGGAGGTGAATATCTCCAATATTTACTCAAACCCTGAATTAAGCGAATTGAAATCTGTAACTGAACTGAGATTATGGAAGTCTGATAGTCGTACTTTGGGTGGACGATTATCTGAAAATATTACGCTGCTCGATATGAGTTCGGCGACATACAGAGTTAATGCCTCAATCTATGTACCGAGGGACATGCAACTAGCTATCAAAGGAAAGATGACTTTGAACTTTCTGGATAACTGTGGAATTGTTGTCGAAGGTTGCTCTTTATAATTTTCTTTTAAATTATTTTTTAGGCAATTTATGTGATTCTTGTTTGATTATTAATATTCAAATCTATGTTTAGTCAATTAATCCATGCTTCAATCATAATATAAACACACATTACAGCAGCAATTTATATTAATATAATTACAATACAATATTTATATATGTTACAATACATTGCATTATTTATAAAAAAAATGCATCACTAATTATCGGTTTTAGGGAGAAAAAATATTCTTCTCCAGACATTTGATATTGCTTTCCATAATTTATTTAGGTATCGATTGGTATGTGCTTATTTATATAGTATTATAAATTGCTGCAGGATTATTAATTCTATCCGGAGCCTCTTATGGTGGATTAATACTGCAACCTGTTAACAATATATGGGGAGGAATAAAGTTCTACACTGCAACAGGTACAGGACTACAAACAAATTCAATAACATTTTTATATTGAATAATATAATTGATAGTAGCAGTATGAATGATAGTTTTAAATTTGTTTTAAGATTAATCGCTTTCAAAAAATAATCCCATATAGAATATGCAATGATTAAGCAAAAATAATACATTTCTTTTCAAATGTTATCAGTTTGTAGAGAAGGAAACTGTCTATTAACTTCTACATTTAATTTTGCTAAGTTCTTTTAAAAGTTACGATTTTTTATTTATGAGAGTACTTGAAATTCTCAATATTGCTCAATGTTTTAAAGATTACGAAATTTGAGCAATTAAGCATCATGAGAGATAAATATATAGTCCTCAAATATTTTCGCAATATCAACTCATTGCACTAGTAAAACCATGGGGCAATATCATAAAAAATATTTTAGATATATTGACGCCAAAGTTCACATTGGAATAAAAACTGATGAAACTGGACGATGATGATAACAGTGATCATGGTGACGCTTTCATAAATTTAAACTGTTATATTGTTATTGCTATTGTAGACTTTGAAATGGTTAACACAAACCTTAGTCAAACCACAGTAGGAATTAGCCTTATCAATACATCCAATATGCTAGTGAATTGCACCGTATCAGGCAATTATGGAGTAGTCACCTCAGCTTCTGTCCCAATATTTTCGAAGATAATCAGTAGTAAGATTGTTGCATCAAAAACTCCTATACTAATCACATCACAAAGTAATTTAATTTTGATAATTGATAGCAGCAATCTCCTCTCAACTTATATAGATGATGTGTGCAACATCCAAGCAGGAACATATGTTGCGGTCAATATAACTGATTCAATGTTTTCATCCATTTATCAGTACCCTGATAGTTTTGTCCTCTCTGGCTACATTTTTGGAATTGTAAATGTAGTAAACAGCACTTTTATGACTCTTTTTCATTTAAGCTCATCACAGCTGGTAAGTGTATTATTGATAAATTGTTTTTTAATCTCTTTCCTATTTATACAATTTTGTGTCTGAAATTATATGATTATTTAACTACCTAGGCATGTTTAAAGTGACAAAGAGAGAAAAAACCTGATTTTTTGATAATTGTTGATTAATGGTTTCAAAGGTATCCAGGACTCTATTTTATTTGTCTACTATCTGTTGACAAATCCAGAACTAAATATTGTCACTGATTTTTTTGTAAGGTTACATATGAGAAACTACACTTAAGTATCTAATTGCATTCAAAAGTCATTAAAGTTCTTAACAAATCTTTAAAAATCAAATGAACTGAGATCAATATTACTACAATTTTACATTTTGAGGATACTTTACTTGCATTTAATAATGCAGCCTCAGACATTATATATTTGTCTGATATCAACTTTTGAAGGTAACAAAAGTAGGAAGCAATGTTAGTGAATTAGGCCTATGTGTTTACAGTGCTGTTAAGAAGGATTTGCTTCACAAGGCCAAAGACTTAGCTTGAAAGACCAGGGTCATGGCCAATGACTTTAGATACGTGACCCAAGTCCAAGGACTTAAATGCAGATACCTATTTTCATGAATATAACCCACACACTTGTCTAACCCCTGAATTGTTTAAATTGTAAAATTAATTTAGATATCCAGCATACGAATATTCCAAGCTGAGTTATATAAGCATATTGACAATGTTTTATGGCATTATGGTAATACTATAGTCAGTAAATTGTGATTACTGAATAATTAACTGTTATTTAGTAATAACAGTCAGTTCATGTGATAATGAAGAAATTTAATTTTAAATCATCACATTTATGCAAAAATCTTAATACGTTTCAAAGCTATGAAGCTTTGAACCTGTAAAGGCTTTTCATCATTCACTTTCAACCAATTGCTTTTGTTGCTCATGAGCAACTCTGCCTGATAGCGTTTGATATCTAGATATCTTCTGGTAACACTATGGATAAAAAAATAGAAGAAACTTCACCATTTTTAAACAGATAGATCTGGGTGTATTTAAATCACTTAATTAATTGGAACATTAATAACATTATGATATATATTATGAGACATGTTAAACAATGAACATTGCAATGTTATTGAAAATGAATGCCCTATATATACTTTATAGAATGCAACAATAGTCAACAGTACATTCTCGTCCTTGTCTACTTGCATTAGGATTTATAATTCTGACTTTAAAGCAGCGAACGTGAACAAACTGTCGACTTATATGATAAAAAATTGCATATTTCAATGTCATGATACTTCGTTGTTTATTGCTCAAGACATCTACAATTCTTACTATGGCGTAAGCTTGATTGTGGATTCTAACCATTTCATTGGGTCACAAAATAAAATATCTACGCAATTGATTGACCCTCCAAAGCTAAATATTATCAATAACGAGTTTGAATCTTCTACTTCTACATCCGTCAGTGTATCGTCAGCATTATATACCGTAAGTATCAACGCTATGACTTATTTTTATTATTTATATATTTATTTTATTTATTTGTTCATTTTTTGTCACTAAGACAAATGCCGAGTTTCCTAAGAGCTCTTGAAAACCTAAGTGTTTTTATTGATTGGTAGCAATTGACAGCAACTGTATTTAAAGTGCAGTTTTCACTCACAGATCCTGTTTGACTTCCGATTGGAAGTCTAATTGGATCTAAGAATTAGGTCATTTTTTTTTCAAAACCTGAAGTTTCTTTGTAACGAGAAAATCACACTTTTCATTAGTAAGTTATTTGGCTTTAGTTTATAAATTTCTTTACTTTTGGTAAGGGTAAGTTATTATATTATATAAAAACTGCTTTGGATATTATATGTATGAATAAGGCCCTGAAATAAATAAAATTACATAAATGAAAAAGCGATCATTGAGAGGCTCAACAAAAACAACGAATATAATATTTAAATTTAAACTTATGCTATTTACAGAATTATTTACCAGAAGGATCTGATAATGATGCTATAATGGTGAAAAATAACACATTTATAAACTGTACTGGGAACAGTGGTTTGTCTATAACATGCAGTTCTTACATGTCCACCATTATTGTTTCCAACAACATCTTTCGTGATAATTCTGTCACTGATGTCCTATCGACAAACTGTCCGGGACTTTTTGTAACGCGAAACAGTTTTATGGATGCTCAGTCATCGAACGAATATAGAATCCTCAGTCCACTTTCATCAGGTATTTTATATGCACCAGGAAACTACTGGAATGCGTTGTCATCTACTGAAGTGGCAGCTCGTATATTTGATCATCAGGATGATGCTACAGTTGCAACTGTTGACTTTGTTCCATGGTTTACGGATGAAAATAAGACAAAACTAGCAACATCTGAGAATACGTTTTTTAGAAATGGCGGATTTGAAATTGGTGGAACATTGTCAGATGATGTCATCATTAAAAATCAAGGCATGCCCTATACAGTCGTTGAAGATATTATTATACCATTTGGTAGAACGCTGCAAATAGAAGCTGGCGTGCAGATGCTATTCAAACAGGGCGGAATTACAGTCAATGGTATAAATTTTTAAGTTTTTTTTTATTATTTGCAAATTAAAATAAAAGAGTACATATAACTTAGTTTTGAAGTAATGACATTTCAATTCTGCTGGCGATTAACCTGCTTGCACATTACTTTCATTGCATTAATTATTAGATAAAAAGAAAAAAATTAAAGTTATAAATAAGGCATCATCATTACCAATGATATTCCTATGATGATGATAATCATCATAAACATTGTCAAGTTTTATGGTCATCATCAGATATGCCAGTTTTTTCAGTGCTCTGTTTCACTGTATCGCTATAAAGAATTTCACTAACTGGCTTGCTACATAATCATAAATGTAATGTTACAAATATGAATTACTTGCACTTAGCTAATCTGTTTGTAATATTAGGAACATTGTTTGCTGTTGGAGATGAAAATAATTGGATCTCATTATCACCGTACAATAATCAATCAGTTTGGAAAGGAATATCATTCCAACAGCCTCTTTATGGTTTGTTCTAAACTATTTGGATAGTTTATGTATAATGCTATTTGATGTATACTTGATTTTTTGCGTTGTCATAATTGGAAGCCTACAATATCAAAACTCCAAACTTAAGCCTTGTCTTAACTGTTAATTTTTAGTGGGAAGCTACTGTAATTGAAGTATGTTGTAAGTATTCGAATATTAATGTATAATGGTGAAACTACTCTTTCTACCTTTCTAATCTTTCACTTGTTTATGGCCATAGAAGTGAAAGTTGGGGATCCTATATGCAAATAAAATTATAGGTTTTATTACAAGATTGTGATTTCAACAGATGAAGTTTCTAGAAATAATTCTGGTTGGTGGAAGTTTTTATATCAATCAGAATGGTTTGCAGTTTGTCTTCCTCCATCAAGTTATCAAAAACCAACAGCAGATCTTCTCTGTCAACAAGCTGGTTATTCTGAAGGAGCTTTTTCATATAGCTCCTTTAATTGGTAAATCTTGAATGTAATAAAGAGTAGTTGAAAATATTATTGTGATACAAGATTGATGGGCAAGTTTAAGAATTAAGGCTTTTACATTTTAATTAAAATGTACAAAAGTTTAATTTGTAAAAAAATTATTTATGAGAAAAGTGTCATTTAAGATTTAAATACAATATTAGTATTACATAATCTTCGTTTTGTGACTTTGATTTTCCATTTCAAATTTTTTTAAAAGTGATATTGATTTTTATTTTGTTTCAAATGTCAGAATAATCAGATTCTTGTCTCTTCTATAGTCTAAATTTGTCAAAATGTTGTAGTTCAAAAAATTACTGGAATAATACTATAAATCTAATTTTTGATCTATTCTATTATTAGTGGAATCGCCTCTGTTATCATAAAAAGATTTTAGCCTTATCTATCTGGTTAAAATGTTTAAACAATCTACAAATTTAACAGTTATTTCTTTCCTATTATACAGTATTTCTCCCTTCCATTTACACTAAGACGTTATAGTATAACCCTGCATCTGCCATTTTATTTATTTATTTTCATATACATAAACATTAACACAGCAATGTCATAAACGCAGTGTAAAGTCAATGTGAAAAAAGGAGTACCGCAGGACCATAAGGGGCAGAAAATGTGGATCCTAAAAAATCATTTAGCTTAGTTTTATCATAATATTTGAAAATGAAAGACTATAAAATTAAAAGTAGTGTATATTTTAATTTGTATTAATTTTAAATTAAATCCTTAACTATCAGTGGATTTCTGATGTATTATGTATTGTTTGCAGTTCAGCTGTAGCGAAGAGTCAAGATTCACCTTGCGCTGCTAATAGTACAATCGGAAGGCTTAAAGTATATTGTAGTGCATCATCAGCTTTCTCATTGGCAGAATGCCAGACAACAACGTGTGGATCAAATGATCCGCTTTTAAACCTGACATGTAGTACAGTGGAACAATCGCAACGTTAGTTGAATAATTGTTGTCATGTTTGAATCTTAAATTTTCTGCAATGACTAAATTACTCTTTTGTTATTTTTTGTAGACTTAGCATATTTTTTTAATTATTTTTTCATAGACTTAGTATCTGTTTAAATTTAAATAGTAACTTTATTAATTTGTACATTAAAAGAAAATGGATAATTTATAACGAGAATACTGACAAATCGACGTAGCGCTATTTCTTTGTTAAACTTTGTAAATATAAATAACCTGTTTTTTAATGATGTCTATAGAATTTAGATTTTTATTAACATTTACTACAGATAAGAAACATCTTAATGTTAATGTTTCGCATATATTGAATACTACTACCAATTTTTATTTATTAAAAGCAAAAAATATTAATTAAAATAATGATTTGTTTATGAATTTTTTGTGACAGGCAATGTTTATATTGTAAATAAATTGGACAAATACATTACATTGGATGCGAATAATAATTTACTTTTAACTGAAGATGTCACACAGGCCTCATATTTCACTGCTACATCTCCATGCCTGGCTACATCTAGTGATACTGATTGCACTTCCTTCATGTCAGATGATAGACCTGGATGGTACCTGAGACATTACAACTATAACATTTATCTTGAACCAAAAATAAATCCCAGAAACAGTGCAATTTTTATTTCTGATGCATCTTTTTTTGCAAGAAAAGACAAGTTTTTTCCCGGATTCGTTTCTTTTCAGTCTCTTAATTTTGCCAACTATTATATTATTACTAACAGTAGTTCGGTTACTGGATTAAGCATTAGTTACATTAATAATTCTTCTAGTGCATGGTTGGATGCAGCAAGTTTTAAGCTAGTTGATCAAATAGAAATGGTACGACGTCGACGATCAGTTACTGGTAAGATGATTTTTATTTTTTATTGTTTGAAACAAAAATTTATAATACTGTTGTGTATATATTTTTATACAGAATTATATTTATAATAAATGTTAAGTAATAAATGTTAGAAAAGTATGAGGATTATTATTTATCTTTATTCTTCAAGTCTATTGTTGATCGCTTCATGGAAATGATTTTTTTCAATCCACTTATATTTTTATATCTCAAGGTATACTTTAATTTGTAATTTACTAACTTCTTTATTTATATTCCATATTATTTCTAAATTTTTCTGTCCTATTATTAATGTATTATCAATCTGCACTTCATAATGTAAAACTTTCATGATATTAATTTATTGTTCATAGTTACTTTTGAGGTTGTTGTTATTTTTAGATTCTGCATTGTCGCAGGCTTCAGAATTAAATTATGTAAGTGTGATATCATCAAATACTGGTATAACAGTAACAGGAAGGACTCCCTCGCTCGATCACCTGCAAGTTATAAAAAGTAAAGCAAATGGCATCACATTTACAGGATATATATCTGGAAACTGGACTATCAGTAACTGTAATATATCATCCAATGCACAAGTTGGTCTTTCAATGATAACGACTATTAGTACCTTAAATTCATACACCGTCATCAATGATTGTACTTTCAGCGACAATCGAAGAGAAGGAATCTTTACAAACACTCACAGTAACATTACTATCAATAATTGTACTCTCAGCAGAAATGGTTACTCAGGATTTTATGCTACAGGAATATTAATGAAACCAACAACAGTTACGATACTCGATAGCCATTTAGAAAACAACACTTTAGCATGTATTACTGGCAGTTGTCCTTATTATCAGTATTATTACTATTCTGCGGATATTACTTGTTTGAAACCAAGCACATTACTTTGTGTAATTGAAAGATGCAACTTTCAGCAATTAAAGATTTTCGCTTTATACTTGAGAACAGCAGCGATTGTGCGCAGCTGTCTGTTTACAAATTGTGCAGTGCAGCGCGGAACTTTGATTGATTTTATGTCAGAATTATATTTTGAAGTAAGATTGAAATTTGAAAATTCTTTCTTTAAAGATTTCTTTATTAAATATTTATATAATGTATTTTTATTTTTTTGTAAACATCTAGCACAATATTCTTGCACTGATTGTTCTGTTACTTTAGTTCAAATTATAGTATGATTAATTATTTTTACTTAGTATTGGAATATTTGCTAATATTTAAGCTGAAGAGGCACTTTGGGTATGAGTAATCATAAAGCTTTTCTTTTTATTTGGTGATTTAAATTACAATAAAGATTTAATTTATGTATTCAGTTTATTCAGAATACAGTCATCAGTAACAGAAACAATCAGAATCTTATCCAGATATATGCATACGAGTCATCAGTGCTAAATATTTCTGGTAACACATTCAGAAACAATACAGGTGGTTCAGCCGGTACAAGTGCACTGTATTTGTTGGGTGAAGTTTCACAAAACATCAGTATTACCTACAATGAATTTGTTAATCCCAATTTAATGCATGAAGTGGTCATTCAAATAAGTCTTTATGATAAAATGCTAGATTTCTCTATGAATTACTGGAGTTACGTAAATTATTCTACAATTGTCAAACGGTATGTTGTATTTGTTTTATTGCTTCACTTTAGACTTTAGTAATGACATAGTCACCAACCGAGTTGTCTTTTGTTTAGTTGCTTATTTCATAGATTATAAATAATTAGTAATTTAGCGTTCCCTTTTTTTGTTCAAGTTTTTTTTCATAACATCTCACTGATTAATCATTGATGATCAAACACGATGCTATTTCTTACAGCATCTCTTGTTTTTACAATAACATGGACTACGCTGCTGTCAACTTGTATCCAATCTTACTAGATCCTGAAAGTTCTTCCAATTTGTTGCAAAGACCCTCAGATAATAGTTATCTGTTTGAAGATGGTTTTGGTGGAGATGTTGTATCATCTGTAACTATTCCTTTGAGTGAAAGTCCTTATATTGTCAGCAGGAACATCTTTATAGCGTAAGAATTGTTATTTTAGCATATTTAATAAGTTAAAACTTAATCTTATGTGATGCGTTATGTCTGTTAAGCTTAGAATTTTCTCTCACTCACTTTCTGCTGCTCTTGATGAGTTGATCGTACCTATTTTCAACTTGATCAAATTGATTTATCATAATTTTATGTAAATAGCATATTTTTATTTCATTTTAATGTTATTCTTACTTTAATGAGAAAGTTACTTTGGAAATAAATAAAGCACGTTTATTATTAGAAGTGAAGTTAATGTATTGACAACATCTCACGAGATTATAATTTACAATCATTTACAAATCTCTGTGGAATAATTTATAATTACCAAAAGAATAACGTTGAAATTCTTATAATGCTGAAAACTCAGCATTTTGGAAAGCTATAGTTTCATAGATTATGCAAATGTTGTGCAGTCAATAATAATAATAATCAGGCAATTCATGTAATTTGAGAAATGTTGAAGCAATACACTCATTGCTATTTTACTGAGCAGTTAGTTCAAGGACTGATTAAAATTTCTAGCTATGAATAATTTGATTTTTTGTTTGATGTTTTGTTCTTTGAATCAGTGTTTAAAATGACTTTTTTGGTCTTAGTCAATAAGTTTTTGATCATTATTGATGAGATTACTCATATTACAGAGAGTCTGGAGATCTGATTATAGAACCAGGAGTTGTACTGGAATTTATAAACGGAACTGGAATTTTTATTTTAGGTAAGAGTTTGTTAAGTTATGTTTATATTTTATTTATTTACAAATGATATTTTGTAATTGTACAATTAACTGCCCAAGAATTTATGTAAACATACCTGATGTTATTTTTCATGTATATTGTAGTTATGAATGCTTGCAAACGCATTTAAATAAGATATGTCATTTAGTCAGAAAGCTGTGACTTTTGTTGTTATAGGAAGCTTTATTAGTCATGGAACAAGCAGTTTACCAATTACATTGAGAAGCAGGGATTCTGTACCTTGGCATAGTGTCATTGTGGCATCTAATTCAGATTCAAATTTAAATCGTAAGTTGAATTTATTATTATCTGATTAATTATATAATTGGAAATTTGTAATTTCTTAATTTAATCTTTTGAAGTCGATGTATATAAAATGTATATAATAATCACAATTGCGAATTGATAACAAAAAATATTAGTAATAGATAATAAATGCTAAATGAAGGGAACAAGCTGGGCCTAAACTTTTCATCAACTTAAATTGCTTAACAGTGCAGTATAAGAACATTTTTCAGTGTTTGGGAGCCCCTAACACTTCAGAAATATTCTTGTAATGTACTGTTAAGTGATTTGAAATATTAGTGCTCATGAAGAAGAAAACTTACTTTAACTGTTGATAATTAATCGTAGTGCAGAAATCATATATAAAATAGCAGCAGTTTACACCAATTGAACACAAATCTAAATGATGCATCGAAACTTAATGAATTATTTTACTACAAAGATTACTTATTTACACAGGTAAATAAGTATTCAGATATAACAGATATATTTTTCATCTGTTATAACTGTTATATAGATGTAACAGATTGTTTTTTATGAGGAGTATTAATTATATTGTAAATAAATGTTACAGATATATTGTGTTAACATAATGTTATTATAGATAGTTAAATATGCTTAGATATGCTTTTAATTTATTTTATAAAAAAATTAAACATTTTTCAATGATAATTATTATTAATGTTAGATGACTGAACTGATTTGAAAATTAACACAAATGTCTACAGATAACTCAAATTTTTATGTTACTTTATGTCCTTGTAATGCATAAAAATGTCTATCTTCAATGTTTATCTATAATATAAATATTTCATATTATTTTAAATGTTATTTCATGTGCCAGCATTATATATTGCTTGTATATTAGTATTTGTGTAAAATAATTAATATTTAATACTGTATATTTCTGTTGATATTTTAGGTAATCTTTCTCTAAGCTACATAGTGTCCATAAATTGTCAGAATGGTTTTAGAATACAAGTAGCTAACATTAACATTACATCACTGCAACTGATAGGGCCACAAAATACATTAAGAATTTCTGCCGATAATATATCGGTGACTTTCAGTCATTTTTCTTCTTGCCCAAATGGCATTCTTATAGAGGACTATTTTGCTGGTTTCACTATCACTGACTCGATATTTGTAAATAACTCCGTTGGAATTCTTGGCCAGAATGTGTATTCGATGACTACTATAAATTGTACATTTATAAATCATCTGGATACTGCAATCAACATTCAATCCTATAGTACACAAAATAAGCGAAATTCGGGAATAGTTAACATCCAGCAGTCACAATTTTATCTAAACAGCCTTGCAATGAGATTTGTTGCAATTAATTTTGCGAATTTAAACATTTCTGACTGTCTTTTCCAAAATGGCTCATTAACGGGAAATTCTCAATTCTCAGGTTTGCAAATTTCCCTCGATAAAAATTGCACAGCACAAATTCGCTCCTGCCAATTTCAAAGTCTCCCAAGTATTGGAATAAGGATCAATATGACGAGTACAAATACTCCAAATCTGCTCAATTCTATCACAATTGTTGATAATGTATTCAATAATGTATCAAATACAGCTCTGTATATGTATTATATTGGTAGCGCAAATACGTTAGTTCGTAATAACACTTTTTCTAGTAACAGATTCGATGTTGGACCATCATGTGTGTCAGTTAATTTCTCACAACCGGGATATGGTATGATGCTTGGTAATTTTGTCATGATGATGAATAAATTTAAAGAAAATAGTGGAAAAACAGTTGTAAGTTTTAACGATAATTCAAATGTATCAAAATCTAATAGTGCTGAACCAGCAAATTTTACAACGAATGTGTTTTCTAATAACCAAGCATATGACAGTACTATTTACTCAGCTTTTTACCAAATGAACATTAATAACAACATTTTTTCAAATCCACAAATGAAAAAAGATTTGATAATAGGCTTTACAAAAGAAAACTCTGAAAATTGTACGTACAATTGGTGGGGTTCAACAGACACAGATGCAATAAAGAACAGAATTTACGATAACAGTGATTTAAATTCACTGGGAACAGTTTTGTTTGAGCCATTTCTTAATCAATCAAACTTTAGCTGCACTACAGTTTCAAACTGCTTAAATCAAGGAACTTGCGTGTTTCCGGAAACTTGCGAATGTTTCTTGGGTTGGACTGGAGCAGATTGTTCTCAGTATTCTTGTTCAAATATAAACGACTGCTCTGGTCATGGTAAATGTATCGGTCCTAATCAGTGTCAATGTGATAATGGTTGGATGGAACCAGAATGTTTAAGAGCAGCTTGCATTCTCCAAAATAACTGCAGTGATCACGGAATATGTGTCGCTCCGAATACGTAAGGAGTCATAGCATTCTTATGCTTATATCATAAATTATAGTGTGGATGGATAATATTTGAAATTGATTCTTATATCTGTATAAGAATCAATTTCAATGTATGTCTGAATTTGGTTATCTAATATTTATATTACTGTATTAGTTTCATTAAATGAGCACAGTTGAATTGCTATTTATTTCAGTAGTATTGTGGATTTTAATAAGAGAAATGAATTGTTTTATAATTTGTTGATATTTTATTGCTTTAATAAACCTACTGAAAACTGTAATTAACTTCAATTTGTTTTAAAATTTTCGCCTTACTAACTTTGCTTATTTTTATTTTAATTGATATTTCTTTCCTTAATTAGATATTATTTTAATGATTTTATATTTTGTTTGTAGTATGAAGTTAACTTAAATTCTATAATAACATTATTAATGTTATTATAGAATATAGTGCTCTTTGATTTATATATTAAGCAACCTATGTGATTTGATAAACAGAACATAGATGTGATGTCTAGGTGTCAATGCACTGACCAGTATACTGGATCAAACTGTTCAGCTTGCAGCACTGGACGTTTTGGCTCGTCGTGTCTACCATGTCCTAGCTGCCTTCATGGAAAATGTGATACAAATACTGGTGCCTAACAGCTATTAAATATTTTGATTTTACATTCTGCAGATACTAGCTACCAATTTCAATCTCATAATTATGATACGTCACAATATCAAATCAAACTATTTTATAAGTTGTATAATATATTAATATTTAGTTTAATAATCTAAGTTGGCCACTATAAGATGTAACCAGCGAATTGTATTATAAAGTTTATATTGCTTCCGATATCTTGTATTTTAAAATTGTCAGTGGGATGATAATGCACATTAAAGTAATGATCAAAACCTACTCCAATAAAATGTTCATTGCTTGCTGCTTTATCATCAGTTTATATATCATGTATTGCAAAATTGTATGACTTTATTATGGCTGTAGGTCTCTACGTTAAATCTAAACTGTCATTTTTCTAGATTTATTAACTGCAATAATTGTAATACGTTTTTGTATATTTTTATATAATTTTACAGGCAAATGCATTTGTGAGAGCCCAAACTGGAGTGGAGATTTATGCAATGCTTGTTCACTGGATTTCTTTGGTTCTACATGTCTCGCATTAATACAAGTCCAGGGTATTACTCCATCATTTGGTCCAGATCTCGGTGGAACTGAATTATATTTCATTGGCAGCAACTTACCAAATGTCACCATATATCGATGCAGGTATTTTGCCGAGTTATGTTTTAAAGATAATTTTGAAGTAAATTTCTAGCCCTATTGTTTTTGAAGGAGTTTGAATTTTTAATACTGTCTCGCTGACTGTTGTTTCTTCTAAAAAATTCTTTAATTCTTTCTGCTTACTTCACTCAATACAAACTTATTTATTTATTATATCTATACTATTTATATATTGCAAGGATTTGAATAAAAAGCAAAGGCCATGAACTTTGATAAATGACCATGTATGATTATACAACTTTGCTTAATTCACTTTTTATGGATATTTTTAATTAATAAACTATTAGTATTATACGGTGGGCCTAAAGCATAATTCTCTTCAGGTTTTTGATAATATTTCACCCACAAAAATAAAATCTTAAATCAAATTTAATCACTTGAAGATAATCTATATTATAAATGCCATATTTATCACTCTAAAATTTAAAACAGAAGAAAAGTTTTTATCACTTTTTCTAAATCTACCCCATTTTTTATGGTGCAGAAACATGAATGTAACAAAAGTAGTAAAAATGATTTTTGAGTGAACTATCGTTATAATGATTATTAATTTATTACTGATTTGATTAATATGGATGTTTCGTATAATGCTGAAGCTACATAATTCTATTTTTACTGCTGTGTCCTTAAATTATAACAAGAATGTTATTCACAAAACTAAGGCCAAGGACATGGACCTTAAGGACCATTGGTTTTTATCTATCAGTCAAGGTTTAAAAATAACATCACTGAACTTCTCTACCATGTTGATTTCAAAAAAATAAATTATAAAATGACTGTATTGAATGAAATAATTTTAATTGAATGAAATAATTTGACCATACAATGAGTATACTATCGTAGGTTTGATGCTGAAATAGTTCCAGCGATCTTTGTATCATCTAAACGAGTGTCATGCCTGACTCCAAAACATGTCCAAGGACAAGTCTCAGTGGATTTATCCATATATCCAGATCAAGGTTTTCCATACAGCAAGGTATACTCTATTACTAAATAGTCTGTCAGTATTTGTAGATAAAGTTTTTAAGAAAATTCCTCAACCCACTCAACTCCCCACCCTTCAGGTAAATTATTGGTTTTTCCTAGTAAAATTTAATGTTTAATGAGGGAGTAAAATTTAATGTTTGGTGTAACCCTACCTTTCTGAATCATTGCACTTTCTTTATAAGATTTGGCAGAGGTGATTAAATGGTGAGGATTTGCATTATAGATAGACAGACCATTATAGAAAGACCGACAAACAAACATACAAACAGACAAATATAAATATATACATTAATTTATATCAGTATATATACAGTTTGCTTTTGTTCTATACAGTAGGTTATGAAATGTTAATAGTTTCATTTTTAAGCTATGTATACGAATGCTAAATATTGTTCTTTAATGTTTGTATTAACATGATTAACTTAAATTTTAATTTTCTTATTGAAATCAGAATGATTTATGTTTTCATTTTCAGTTTATTTTTACTTACAATGCTGTTTGTTCAATTGGTTCTTGTGGAAACAAAGACAGCCCTCCACATGGGATCTGTACTATAGGAATTTGTCAGTGTAATTCACCTTGGTCTGGATCAGATTGTAGCATTGTGGGACTTTCTCCCCAGATTACAGAAGTTGATCCTGTCACAATAGTGGAAGGGCAGCCTCTGGAAGTCAATTTCAATGTTTCTCAGGTATCTACTTATTGTAAATTTTGCGTACAGTAGACAAACTGTTTCCAAACACTATTCTAGAAAGTGGAAACATTGAAGTGTATTTAGTAATTATTTCGAAGGAGAATAGTTAGTAATATTTAATATCCTGTTTAAAGTAATGTAATGTGGATATGCACTCACGGAACTTTCTCTGCTATGAGAAATGCTATAGCATTAATTAACAATTATTAATCAAAGCGCATTAGCTGCAGTTCAAATGCGACGTGTGATGCTTAAATCCAATCTGATGGACCAATGTTTCTTCTTTCTACGATTTGGTACTATTTAAGCTCTATGTTGCCAAGTAGATATTTTATTTTTTTGGCACTTTTTCAACAGTTTAGTCATTACAGTCGATTAGTTTATCCTAGAAATAATAAATATCTAGCTTATTAATCGCTTTTTGAAAATTAAGTAAGCATCAATAATATCACTAGGCTACCTTTTAGTTATCTAAGCATATAATATCTTGCCTGCGTATTTTTTTAATTAAGCATTTTGGGGGCTTGATTTATTTTCTTCTCTATTTACTTTCTATTAGCCGTCAAAATTATTGAGTTTTGTAAACTGCAATCAGCATAGATATAGTACTCTCTCCTGAATATCCCTTCTTCCCATAATAAAAGTAATTACTTGTTTGTAAAGCAACATTAAATGTTGAGAACCTTATAAAATTCACCAACTGAAAAGATTATTAACTTAATTAATTAAATTTAGAACACAATAAAACAATTTTGATTCTTGCCTTGTGATATGTGTCTAAAAATCTTCATGATATTAGTAAATTTATTGTTGAACTTGCTCAAGACTGTTAATATTTAAAATGTTGCATAGCTAAATAAAGCTAAAGTTTGTGTTGCTGGCATAATATTTATATCTATTACGTATACAAATATTCAACTTTGTTAAAATTCTTAGATAATTATAATGTTATCAATGCTCTTTGATATTCCTATGCAGGGTAATGGACCATACACATGGAGCCTTACTAGCTTTCCTTCCGGAATGACTATTAGTGGATCTACTGGTAAACTATTGTGGCGTAATTCCATTGCCAGTGTGAATCCATACGCTATAGTTTTGACTTGTAGTAATGCTTATGGAAAAGATCAGTTAAACTTCAATCTCACTGTTCCACCAGCATATAAGGCCATTGTTGATCCATTGCCATCAGGACCTTTTACTGAACCAAGAACTGTTTCTATCAGCGGAAAAATAGTGTGGCTGTATCCACTTAGCAAGGATTATCTTTCAAGTCAACAAGTGCCAGTTAATATTCTGTAAGTGCTCCCTTTACATCTACTACAGATAACAGTGCAAAACTTATATTTACTTTTGATGGGGTTAGTTTCATTTTTAACAATAACAATGATAATATCTCAGATGCTAATGTTAAATGTATGTTAATCATTTTAATGTTAATCAGTGTTAATTTTGAGAAGGAAGTAATAGTTGCATGGCAGGCAGTTAATGGACGGTATACATTTGCATAAGGCCATCAGCATGTATCAAATAGAATAAAACCATGTAACTTGACATTGCAAAAAAGATTGTTACAAAGTGTAGTGATGACGAGTGAGTAAAGCATCACAGATAACAGTGTGGACGACAATGCATGTAATTTTTTTGAATTTATTTTTTATTTGTTTGTTATATTTATAGTGTCAATTCCATACTTGGAATGAGAACTCTGAGCATTATTTCAACGAATTTAGTTGACTTCAGTGTACAGTTTTACCCATTGAAGAATGATGTTGGTCGATTTCAAGTTGTAAGTTGAATAATTTTAAAATATAATTACTGTAAGTCTCTCCGTTGATATCTTAATATTTTTTTCATATAAAACGTATATTTTATGAATAAATAAGATTGTAGCTCAAAGTGCTGAATTTGGTAAGTTCTAGCAATAATTTTATCTTCGAGTTGTGTCTGGTGTTTTTCATAATTATTACTAATAATGACAAAGATAACATAGAGCAGCAATAGTCGTTCCTAAATTTGTTTATAGTCATATGTTTATGCCTTTTATAAATAAATGTCTTGCGCAATGGTATTCATCAATAACTAAAAAATCTTGAAATTACTTTATTTATAATTGTAAAAATGTATTTTCTTAAAATTTGATTGTTTATATTTATTTTTAATTATGTAGGATGCTCGTCATCCTGCTGATAAAGGTTTTCAAGCGCAACGTTCTTGGTCCGTTTATGGTCTAAACTTGGCTGTTACTACAGTTTCGTTGTCTGGATACATCGACTTCTACACCTACCCCTCGTTTCTAACTCTGACCAATACTGGTGTCGATGTATTGACTAACATATTGCTTCAGGTTTGCTGCTGAAGTCTCAGTTTGTGATATTTAATTGTAAATCATATTAATGGTGGATATTAAATGTAACTACTTTGATAACTTACTGATTAAGCTTTGAAAAATGCTTTCATATATCTATGCCAGATTTACTTCTTAAATCAGATGTCTGATTTCAAATTTAGTCAGCATATTGCTATTCGACAATCGCTGTAATATGACTGAATTAAATCTTTATTTTAGAAAGTTTACATTCCATACGAAGCTAAGATTTGGAGAAATCAGTCTTTGTCTTTTCCATGTTTGTTGAATGTTGCTGCCTGTCCATTAGCTACAGGGCTCTATCCAGAAGCGTCTGTATCATTTGACTTTTCAATTCAAGGTATTGGAAATCGTATTGTAAAGGGGTAAATGATTTAATTAATTTTTGAATTGATATAAAGAGAAAATCGGTTGAATCTAAAACTATTTTCTGCACTCTTCCTGGAAGTCATAGTAATTAATAGACTATGTATTCATTAATAGACTGTCATATCATAGAGGATTGCATTAATTTTGCTATAGTAAAGATATAATAATGATTAGATAATATATTTTATTTAATAGCTTAGGCAATTAAAGTTTACTAACAATAATTTAAAATATATATTAAATAGAATGCTGCATGTGTGTTTTCAACATTGCTATTTGTAGATGGATAACTTATCATTACTTATTTTAGTTATACTTGACTACTTGTATAGCTAACATTATTTGTGTCAATGTATCTAGCTAATCAAAGCTATAATGGTTACTTTGGATTGTATGTTTTGACTGCCGAGAATGTCACAGCAAGTGTTAATATCAATTATCAGTTTCGTCAAAAATCACCAGCTTTCGTTTTATATCCAACTAATGTTGATGCTGCAGTAACACGCGGTAAACAGTATTACTATCAGGTCAGTTATTTATTTTTATGTTCAAATGAATAACGTGATATTTTTTTAAATATTTCTTTAAAATATTTCTTAAAAATTAAATTTGCATAAATATATAAAAATGACTACTGTCTGTCCACTTCTCACGATTTGCTATAGTTTTTTAATTGTTATTTGATGATTCCTTTAATCTCTAGACCTAATGAAGATTATTAGTAAACTGTTGGTCATTTATTCTTTCTGATCTCTAATGAATATAGCATATGGATTATGGAATAAATAATGATCACAGGTTATGCATTACTATATCATTATACAATTGATTACCTAGTAACTGATTCATATTGAATATTAATAAAATATTTAACTGCAACCACTAATCATTACGATGAATATGTAGTTTACATGTAGCAAGATGATTAGGTAAAAAGATCTTCTGCTGAGAACAAACTACAATGAAAGTATTAATTATTTGTGCCAATTAAATGTATCAATTGTTTAATAGGAATGAACAGTTAATTAGATAGATTGAATTTTGTCAGGATGCTCATTTTTCTATCTATGTAGTGGGAGCGACTCCCCCATCCTCTCCAAATATGACTTCACTTATTTACTTATTTATGTTGTAGATCATGTCAGTGCCTTTAAGCCTTATGATTTCTTTTTTATACTTGTACTTGAAATTTTTTTATGTTTTAAGATTAACATGTAATAAATAAATTATAGAATCATCTTATTTTAGGTTATATTTGTGACAATAATTTTATTTATTTCTTTAATTATCTATTTTTACAATTTACAATAGGAGATTACTATTTCAGATGAATGTAACGAATGTGGGCTTGCGTCCAGCTACTAATGTTAAACTAGACGTTCCTACAGATCCCATGCTGTCTGTCGTTTCATTTGGTAATAACGTGTCATCTTCTCAAGGCATATTTGTACTCGGGACGGGTGAGACTGCTATACTTGTACTATCTGTCAGTCCTGCTATTGATCGTCCCATTGGAGCTATCACTGGTAGCATTGCTATCAAATCTCTGGAAACTTCAGCTTTATTCAGTTTTAGGTGGATATGCTGCAGTTAATTATAATTGGTGATAACTATATCTGTTCAACTTTAAGAGCTTGTATTTTATCGTTTATTTTTCTTGTCCAAAATGAAGTAATTGTATATTATTGTGAGTCAGTATTTAAAGTTGCCATGAATTGTGGAGTTTTTAATTGTCAAATTATTTTATAACAGTGCAATAAATTTTATTTAAATGATATTTATCACATTGTGTATGTATATCTTAGATTTACAATGAATTTTTAATCCAGATTGTTATTGCAATACAGTTTTGTAAACAATTGAACTTTTTTTTTCTTGTTTTAGGTTTGTAATCTCCTCACAGGATAGATTAAACTTAACTGTATTTGTTGAAGATGAGTATACTTACTTTAGTCCTGATCAACCTTTGTTAGCTGGTGCCACAGTTCAACTGATATCAAGCTTTGGAGGAGAAGCTCTAATTTTAATATCAAACACTTCTGGTATTGGCTTTTATATGGGTGTATTTTTAATTTACTTTTTATAGCTCTGTAATGAAATTAATAAAATTATTATTTATAGTTTATTAAGTATAAAAATTATTTGTCTGGCACAGGTACAGTCCACAAAAAGAGACAATGAATTAATATTGCATTGCATTATTAGGTAGAAAAATCTTCTACCTAATAATTCCTATTATTAGTGGAATATTTGTTAGAATTTATATAATTATTAAATTATTACCAGTATCACACATTAGAGTGGAAGAAAAATTTGAAGGATGAAAATATGTGAATGGTAATTTATGAAGACAAGAAGTCCATAAACCAAGTTGAAAAATTTTCTAATTTATGACTTTACAATTATTAAAGATTTAATAAAATAATTTAATTTCGATCGAATAAAACTTTGATAAAGTGATTTTAAAATTTTATGTAAGCAGCGATAAAACAACACTTACAATTCACGTGAATAATTTTTTTTCACATGAAATCTTTTCACGCTTTATTTGATCTGTGCAATTAATTGCTTTAATATATGTTAAGCTTTAATTGTGTTCTTGTTATTTAATTTAACCTTTAAGGTGAGGTGATATTTGAAAATATCCAAGAAGGTTACTACACTCTAAAAACTTCAGCTGAGAGACATATTGGTGATTCAAGAGTTATCTTTGCTACTGAAGGCAGCGGAAGTGTTGTGACTGTATTTGTGCAGAGAAATGCTGTTACTTATAGGTCTGTATTTATAATTTGTATCAGCAGTGAATTGCAAGTTTCAACACATTACTAGCATGCAAAAACAGAATTTCAACTTTACACAATATTTTAATTTTTAATTTTTGATTTCTGGTGCTGTTTTACTTTAACAACGTTGATCATACATTAAAGAAAGAAATTATCAGATTCTGTGAATTTCTTTTAAGTCCTAAAGCTTCATAGAGTGAAGCACTACGATATAGTGAAATTGAAGTGAAGTTATTTAACACGGATTAGATGAACAGAAACTAAAAGTTAATTTGTTAAAACAGTTGTATGATATAATAATTTTAATTGCAGTAATACTGTTTTTAATTGTAAAGTTATTTACTCATTTTAAATCAAGCGTTGAACAAAATATCATATTTCTTGTAAAATAACACCCAGTCTAAGCTTTTTAAATTTTCATTCAACTTCAGTTGGTCGGTTACACCTGTCCCCTTTGAAGATAGTTATGAGATTACTCTCCAGGCTGATTTTGAGACCCATGTACCTATTCCAGTTGTTGTAATAAAACCAAATCAACTTGATCTTGATGTTCTGCAACAAGGTCTTATGCCAGTCATCAATTTTGAAATCACCAACTATGGATTAATTGCTGCTAAAAGCTTTCAGTTTAATAAACCTGCTGCTAATTTTCATCCTTACATGACAATAGAATTGGTAAGTTATGCAGCTTAGTTTCACAGTTATAATCTAATAAAATGGATGATCATAAAAAGCAACAGAAAGCTTACACTCATTATTGCTCTTGTGAAAAAACCCATTTGGAAAAAGTGCAAAGTGTGTTAGGGTTAGGATTAAGATTTATGTTACAGTTAGGGCGCTATAATGCTAGTGTTAAGTTTAGTATGGTTAATGTTAGTTTTGAATTTAAGTTAAGGTTAGTGGTAGTTAAGGGTTTTGGTTTATGTTTGGGCGATGGTTATTTTTGTAATTAGTTCTTCTGTGTGCATGTTAGTTCTTCTGTTTTTCTTTATGTGTTTTTTTCAGTACAGTCTTTTTCTGTGTGAGATTTTTCTGCGTTGGGCTTTTTCTGTATGCCTTTTTTATTTTAGCATTTAAGACTGGGCTTTTCAGTGATGGGCAAAATACTTTTAAAAAGTATTTCGAAAATACAAAATAAAATACTTTTTAAAAGTATTTTGAAAATAATAAAGTAAAATACTTTTAAAAAATATTTTGAAAATATAAAATAAAATAGTATTTTCAAAAATACTTTTGAAAATACTTTTCTTAAAATACTTTTTGTTTTCATCGAATACCAACTGAAATATTGCCCTGAATGTCCATGTGTGATATAAACAGACGGTTGACCCAGGTGCGCCGCAACGCTTTACTGAGTGGGGAGGGGAGTCAAACAAACCAAATTGAATGTGAAGACTTTTTTGCTTATGTAACTAATATTACATTTTGCCCGTTTTTCTCCATATTCACAGTATGCCGTCTATAAACGTCAATATTTAATTCCTGTTCTGCCAGATAAATAAGGGGGGGGTAGTGTCAATTTTTCTTTTACTCAAATTTCCTTTCTACCATTTATTTTCTCAATTTCTGTACTTCGATTTATAAAAATTAGGCAAAATTTTCCCCCTCTCCACGGGGGGGGGGGCAAAATTCCCTTATAAGGGGGGCTTATGCCTCCATTTGCTCCCTCCCCGTTGAGGCGCCCCTGATGATACCAGATATATTTGTACACAAAACTGCAGTGACAAGGTTCGTTAGAGAAGTGGTAAGAGCGCTGGATTTGGACACAACAAATCCATGTTCAAATTCCTTGAAGCTCACTGCAGTATTTTTTTATTTTGCTGCACCCTTTAGTAAACTGCATAAAGTGACATCTACGTCTGAGACATCATTTCTATAATATGGTAATTCATGATGTTAAACTTAACGTTAATCTTAATTAGTACTAGTTGGATATGTTTAAATAGACACAGCAATTGGAGAACAAACAACAAGTTAATAGGCCTAACATGTGATTGGTTGTTGTTTTTATTAACTTAATTGTCAGCTTCTATGTAGTTTATACGAGTATGACAATAATGTCAACAAGATCAATAACAACAAAGACGTATAATTATTTATATCAATCTCTAAATGAAAGTTAATAATAATTTTACTAAAATTAGATTTAAAAAAAAAGTATTTTGGAAAAGTATTTTGAAAAAGTATTTTCAATTATCCAAAATACTTTTTAAAAGTGTTTGAAAATACTAAAATAAAATAGTTTTCAAAAGTATTTTCAAAATACAAAATAAAAGAGTATTTTATATTTTGAAAATAAAATACTATTTTGAAATACTATTGTGCCCATCACTGGGCTTTTTGCTGTTCACAATTTTTGTATGAGTGCTTTTATCTGTGCCTTTGTCATCAAATCAAATAATGACACTATTACGGGAATGTTAAACTGTATATAGTATATAGCTTACTGTGTTCAATTTGTTTATAGCCAACCACTATTGGTGATATTCCAGCCAATTCAACGATATATGTTTCTGCAAAAATTGTCATTGATGTACAAGCTCGAGATGCTTACAACAAAAGGGCAATTGCTGATGGGTAATAATGTCAAAAATATTGAAAATCTTTGCGGCGTTATATACATGTACAGTTTATACATGTGTGCAGGTTATAGATACAGTAATCATTAGAGCTTATTTGATTATTCTATCGTCACTAGAACCATACAATTTAAATGTGTCAAATTTGATGTACTACAGGCTATTATCGCATTAATATGGTGTAATGGTTTCAAGTAAAGACTAAATTTTTACAAATTTATATGGTTAAATTGATAGTAATGTATTAGTTTTTACTACTGTTTTTCTCTTTTTACCGCAGTGGGTGTGCATTCACGTTTTCGCTTACGGCAGAATTCTACTATGTATGTGATACGGAACACTATGTATTTCTATCTGTTTCATTTACTGGAGGAATTAGATTAAACATTGGCTGTGGTTTATACGGTTTATATCCATATAAACCACAATTTGGAATTGGTGGAGGTTGTATTTTAATCTTATATATTTTTTACGATATGTATAATGCTATACCAGTACTTGTAAATTAAAATTGAACAATCTTATAATAATTATATTATAACTCGTTTTTTTTTAAATCAAAACAGAAAACATAAGTTTCTCAAGTATATACAATGTGTGCACTAAATTTAACTCAGCAAACAAGGTAATGTTTTAAGTTTTTAGGTTGAATGAAATTGGATGTTAATGTTTACTCACAAATTTGATTTCAGTACTTATCCCCATTTACATTGTTGAATGAGCAATAATATGTTGTTGTTACTCTATTGAGGGAAAAACAGAGATCCAGGACAAACGTGAAATGCAATAATTATCATAATTTTACATATATAACTATTAAGTAATGTTGTACTGTACCAAAAATATAGTAATAATGTGATAACAAAAGTAGTGGAACTAATATCATAAAAGCAGTAGAATGTAGCAGCAATGGGATTGATAGAAGTAGTAATATGAAAATAGTAATATATTATATGCTATTGGGTAATATACTGTGATGATAAATTTTTATTTATTTTTATTCAATTAAAGTATAAACTGGCATATAAATTTATCTTGCTTTACGTTGAATCCAAGCTACTACTGATGATAAAGAAAAAAGAAACTTATTTTTTAATTATAGATCTATAATTTGATATATGTTGAATAACAGGTGCAATAATCTCAGTTGAAGTATCGGTGTCCAGTCCATTAAGTTGTCAGAGTAATAACTCGTGTACGAGAACAGTAATTCAGATAATTGTGAATTGCTACAGCTTAAAAGACTGTTGGGGTATTTTGAAGTCCATTGCTAGCTGTATTACACTTCTCAAGTATCTACCCCAGTACGTCAAGATTTTCGCATTTTATTTATTGCATTGATCTGATACTTAAATTCATTGTACGATTAACTGTATAATTTTAGAATTTATATTATATATAGAACTTTATTTGCATCAAAGCGGTGAACAACAGGTATTTAAATAAACAAATAATGCACCAAATAAATCAGAAAAAAGTAAGCAGTTAAGATTAATCTAAGTACATTTACAATATTATTAAATAACTGACAACTCTTCAATTAAATTATTCTTTTATTTATTAAAAAAAAAATTTATTAAGAAATTATTTTGTTATAAAAATTTGAAGTTGTGATGTGTTCATTTAAACTTCTATATATATTTAATATATTTTACTATATCATGTCAGTATTTGTTTTAGATATTTCCTTCTTAATCTTCAAATTTATAAAGAAATAAAATAAATTTTCAACAACGTGAAATTTGACATTTAACATTGACACGTGACATTTGACAAATGTGATATTTTTTACTTTAAATAAGCTGAGGAAGTCATCGTGTCATGGACTTCACAGTTACATGTATAATGATAAATTATTTAATCAAATTTTAACATAGTCTATCGTTTTTAATATAGGTAAGAGACTAAGAGTAAATAATTTAAACAATATACCATGTAAATCATTAATTCTCTCTTAAATTCAATGTAAATTGCTTCATTTTACAATAAGCAATTTACATTGCTTATTGCAAAATAATACATTTTTTGTTCTTATTGAAAACTGATTAAATGCTTTGTTTTGGTACTGTAGGGGAAAATTTATTAGCATTGCTAAGGCTACATTGACAACCTTGGAAGGGGCTGGTATAGTAGCCGAAAGTGAACCGGAAATTGTCACAACAATGTGGAGTGCTATTAAGAAATTTGATAGTGGTGACAATAAAGGGGCTTTACAAGATCTGGCAAGATGGTCCGCTTATCTAATCAAAGATTTTGTTGGAGTTGCTTTTGATTGCCTCAGTATTTTTCCAAACCTTAAAGAGTTAGTTAACTAATAATAATAATAATAATAATAATAATAATAATATTATTATTATTATTATTATATATTTGCTGTTGGTTGTATTTATTTTCTTAGTTAATTTGTACTTAATATAGTTAAATTTGTCTTTAATTTCATTTATGAATTTGGTGGTGATGAGATTGCTATCATAATTATCATCAAAATCTGTATATTTTTATATCATTATTATTATTTTTTTTTAATCTTCTCCATCCAATAAATTTGCCGGCACTGCATTTTTATGGCTGTTTCTTTAATTTTACGTGTGATAAAAAAATTTATATTTTATATTTTTAATAGTCTGATATATGGCATCTATTGCAGTTGTATTGATGCTGCTCAAAAGTGTTTTCCTGTTTGTGAATCAAAAACAAAGAGAAGTGTGGGTCTATTGACACAGGTTCAACTCTCACCTCAGCTTGCAAAGAGAGCACGAGGTGTTTTCACCTATGTCACACTCGCTGAATTATTTATCAATGATGCGCAGTGGTAAAGTTTGTTAAGATTTTATATTCTGGGATCTATGAATACTAAAGTACTTTTTAGTCAATAAATTTAACTAAAAGTTACCTGAATATACTTTCTGAGAGTGGTGTACTGGAAGACCATATCTTGAACATTCTGGTCACCCTTAGATGTATCTATGCTCTCCATATAATAATATTGAGCTGCAGTCAGCCTGTCATTGTCAAGGTCGACTTATATATTAAAATATAATTTGAGCATTTTAATGTCGAGCTTCTGTACCAGCTGATTTGAGCATTTGAGTTGATTTGAACCAGCTTTATTAGAGTAAGGAACAGTGGATTTCCCTCATGATTTACAGCCTGTGATTAATATATATTTAAATATTTTACGCATATTGTGATAAAACAAATGAATTTCAGTTGCTAGCTAATGATCCCTTGCAATTTCCAGGCGACTCTGAAAAGGATCATTCATGCTATAGTACAATATTATTTTTAGTGCAGCATATCTATTAAGCTTTATGTTTTGATCTGTGGGTTAATCTACAGGCTTGGACATACTGTATTATAATTTTATTTATTTTTGATCTATAAAGTATTTATTTTCAGGTTTTCAACGCTTAATGCTAAAGACTGGTGGACTTTTGATGTTCAGCCCGTGTTTGATGATTCAAGTGAAGGCGGTCGTATAATAACTTTAACTGAGTTGAATCAAGTGTTAGAAACTGCATTGCCCAGTGGAGCATCAACAGAGATGGTTATTAATCTTCTTACAAGATTTAACAACACGTACGTTAATTGGATGAATGGTATTAAAAATGGAACAAATATGATTGATGCAAAGCGGGTGGCTGATGTTATCATTGAGATGGAGAATTACACAGAGATGGCTAGTGCGGTACGCTAGTAAACTAGTTTTATTTTTTGGTTATACTGGCAATGTTTTTTTTAAAGTTTTTTAGATTGAAAATGTCAATTTTCAAAGTATATTATGATCTTGTCATATGTCTAATTGTTGTAAAAAACAATCTCTACATATAATTGCCTTGAAGAAGTCTACACTTAAAGCTGTGTATAAGAATGAGCTATTATCGAGTGAGAATGGGCTTTAGACTAAAAGTTACAAGCTTTGACAGCCCATAACTTTGGGCTGCAGTCTATTCTTACGTGCATTCTTACTTCTTACTTCTTTCTTATTCTTGTGTGACAGCCTGCAAATATACACTGATCCAAATTACTATTCATGAAAGATAGACGTCATCAAAACAATAATAGCACAATTATTAATTATAATCAATCCTAATATGTTTCTTTTATGTATCTATCTCTGTATGTATCTCTTTATTTAGCAAAAAAAATTAATTTGTGAATTGAGCATAAAATTACATGTCAGGTGTAAAAAATACAAGAAATCTAATAACAATTGTTAACACCACTTTTTATTTAAGAAAACTTTTATATAAAATTAAAATGATGCATTTCTGTGATTTTTCACAGGCTATAACCAACACATATTTGTTTTTCAAAAAGTATAATTGTATGCTAAGAGATGAGACAATTGAGTTTGTTAATCAAAAGAAGCAAATTCGACTGTACTCGAATCTTTTTTGTCAGAATTCAGAGATGTTTATTAATTGCATACAAGTATTAATTTAGTTTTTCCTTTTTTATTACAGTTTAGTTTTAATTAAATTTTTTAACTGTCAATTATTTTAGGATGGTTTTGATTCAATATCCGACTGGTATCTGGATGGCTACAATGAGTTCATGCAAGCGGATGAAGTAAGATTAATTCAAAATAAAATAAAAACCGCATGCTTTTTTTTGAATATTCAACATTAAAAAATAATTCTAGATCGGATTTATTGAAAGGAAAATGAAATTTGATCATGTTTACTTTGTGCAAAAATAGATTTTACATATTACATATTCGTAATATACATATGTATACTTCAACTGAAGAAATGTTAAAATTGTTGACATATTAATCAGTTTGTAATTTATCATAAAAATATTTTATTTTGGTTTTAATTATATATTTTTTTATTTATCTTTACAGATAAAACATACATAACCTGTGCGATTTTATGTAGGAATACATAATTTCTTAACATATTTCCTATAGGTACCAGATGCGGGAGTGTGTGCCATAGTTCGCATTAGTATCGTTCAAGAATTAGTCCTATCTCGCAGTGCATTTAATGCACGTATGGAAATGGACAATGGTGAAACAATGGAACTTAGAAACATTAGAGTTGAAATAATTATAACTGACTTTGTTAGTAATGCAGATTCTAAAGATAAATTTTCAATTGGTAAACATATTATTTTCTATAGGCTTTAGAATTTGTAACAATTTTCAATTTTGTTAAATTTTATTCATGATTTAATATTAGTAATTTTTGGAAATTCTGATTATACGAATATGCTGTAGTTATTCTTTTTGATCTTTTTTTAATTATTTCACAACTTTCCCGTCTGCCCTTCCTTTGCTCTCCTCTCTTCATCCTTTATTTTGACCTCACATCTCAAATATTATTACAATTTGTCGCTATGTATGTTAACGTTTTGTCTCTGGACTTGTATAAAACGTAATATCAAAACAGATTTGATTATAATCATACTTAGCTCGTAAGTAAATTTTTTGTAATAAATTAGCAAATCTAGTGAATAAATACATTTTCTAGTATTGCATTATTCAGGCTCTGCAGTACTCAGTGGTATAACAGATGTAAATGGAACGGGTCTGCTGGGCATTAATGCTAAGGGAACAGCTGATTGGTTGATTGTTCCTTATTCAACTGCTGCACCTACAGCTGCTGTAAAGTACAACATTGGAGGCGTTCTCTATTACACAGTAAATGGAGAGAATTTAACAATACCACTCTTTCCTGATACAGTGACAGTCTTGCCAGATCCTCATCTTTCTATCAATTATTTTCTTGAAACATATGTCTACAGTGATGATCCATTGACTACTGGTATATGAGTGCATATTAGTCAAATTTGATATTAATATTTTTAAATGATATTTCAGATAAAACAGTTTAGATGTTTAGATGTTTAGATGCATCATTGTTTAGATGTTTTATTATATCTATAAATTTAGTTTAATGCGTAATATAATACACTACATTTAGTGATTTCTTTTTAATTACTATTTTAATGCGAGATGTTATGTTATTTTTATTTACACCAGATATAATCGAGGCAGCTGTACCATTTTCTCTTGGTATCCTCATTTCAAACACTGGATACGGTGTGGCCAGCAATCTTGAGATCACTTCTGC